>JAJNMT010000046.1:0-155340 GCA_025685495.1 Huntiella abstrusa
CCGAGGCTTTCACTACCGATCCTAAGCTGCAGCCTGGTTGCTTCAAGTACGTTGTTTGGGGTTCCACTGGCGAGTGCATGAAGTACCTTCTCCGTCGTGCCTACGAGAACCGCGACGCTGTTGAGCGTACTGCTGATGCTCGTCGTGCCATGTGGAAGGAGCTTGTCCGCCGTGCTAAGGCTACCGTTGGTCTGGCTTAATTGTGGACTTGCTTGATGCGTCGTCAAAAAGGTGGTGTGTAAATGTTCTTATATTTTGTATGATTTTCATGTCGGATCATTTCAAGTGGCGTTAATGGGTTTTTGGTATTTCTGTACATAGCATGGAGTTTGTTTTTTGTTTTTATTTTTAATTTGACTTGAAGACATTGATCTAATTTGACGGTTTCGATATGGGTGAACATGAACGAGTGAATCTACAAATGCATGTATAGATGTATGCACATACATACCTGACTTGGTGATAAAACCACCTATCTTTTGTGTGATAAGACATGTGTCAGCCTCTGCCCTGTCTGATGGCTGCTCACTAAGTGTCCACTTCTCGCTGTATAGAAATTGCCTCCTATACAGACTCTGATAGAACAGCATTAGTAACAAAATTCAAAGGTTCCGCTTCTTTTTGGCGTAGCGGTATGCTGATGCCTTTTAGTCCGTCAACATGTCACGATAACCCAATGGCATAGGTCAACTATAGGGTTAATGAACCGACCAACCCGAACTAAAACCCCGAGTCTCGCAATATGCTCAAATACTGATGTTATTCAAGCGAATCCATCATCCGAACTTCCCGAACCTCAATCGCTACAAATGGGTTCACGTGCCCCGCCAAAAAGAACAAACACATGGCATAGTTCGGACGGGAGGAATTGACGCCAAATACGAGGTTCTTGGGTACCCCACACAATGCCGTGTGACAGCCCTAACCGCTGTCAAGGCTGGATACGTGACGATGAACTACTATGACGAATACGAGTAAAGCAGGTACCAGCTTGATTTGCGATTTTATCCATGAACCCAGTGCTATTATATTAATGCAGAACAAAAACCAAATGTCCCAAGCCTACCCAAATCTATATCAGCAAACGCCAGCCGAGTAAGAAATCTATAAAATATACGACTTGACCGCCCAACCAATGGCTCCGACAATGACTGCCTTTTCGGCCCATCCTAACAAAACATTGTACATCTGCATGCGGTTCCGTCTCCGAGAGCGGCTCACAAAGTCGTTGTTATCGTTCACCTTTGGGAAAGGCTCACCCTTGGAATCTCATCACCAAGGAACTCACACAACGGCTCCCAACCATCCTTGACGCTGAATTCGAGATAACGCTCAGGAGGTACCATAGCCTTGACTTCAGCGTAGTGCTCAAGGAAGACTTCCTTTCCTTGGTTGGGGAAATCACCACGGAAGAAGGTATCGAAGAACTTTTTGAGCATGGGGTAGTACATGCCAGCAGCCCAGTTCACATAAGACAGCCACTTCAGCTCGGGATCAGTTACACGCCAGTACACTGTGCGCATAGTAGAAGCGTGCCACGAGTCGACATCACGAGTAGTCATAACGACCTTAGCCTCAGGATACGCCTCAATAAGTTCCTTGGCAAAAGCGACTGCTGGCCAGTCACATACGGCCTGGCAGTTTCCAAGAAGCTTGTCCCAATCCTCCCGGGTGTATGGCTTACCAACACCATCATACTTGGCGCGGAGAGCATCCATCCACAAAAGAGCGTCTGGTGGGTTCTCAATAGAGCAGTTCATCATGTGATATGTGTCCTGATAACCCAAGCGCTTCATGGCCTCACGGATAGCTGTAAGGGGTCAATGTTAGTACATATATAAGGATCCTCGAAAAGAACAGTCTTGACTTACAAGCAGTTCCTGTGCGACCAAGTCCAAGCAGTAGTACCCGCATAGGGACTGTTCTGGTCTGGTGGATCTTGTTGACATCGGTGTCTGATGTGAAGATATCAGTGTGAGGCTTTGGGCGGTACGTGCTAACACAAGCCATTGTGAACAATAAATTTGAGTGAGAGTGGAAAAGAAAAAGGGGGTGAGGTAAAGACAAAGATAGAATAATGTACAATGTAAGTATGTATGTACACGCGAATATCCAAAATAGTCTAAGAAGTTGACGTTTGAGAACAGGAGATAGGGGTTGGTCGAAGCGAAGAAGAATATCGAACAAATTTTGTGGATTCAACTGAGACAGTCAGGAACGAACTCAAAAATATCAGTAGCTCGGTATATAAACAAAACTAGGTAAATATGATTTGCCCTAGATTTATATCTGGTAAATTAATCTTTTAGGAAGGAGAAAGTACTGAGCTAAGGACAACGACGACTTGGCAAGTTTTCTGTCAGACTTTGATTTCCTGTATAAAGAGTGCTACAGATAGTATAGGAAGCCCCTGGGTCGGTTCACAGATACAGGTGACGGAATCTCCGCCGAGCAGTTACGCCTTCTTCCTGCGCCATCCCGGATGTGTGTCGGGATTATGGCCGATCCCTTGAGGATTGGAGGTTTGAAAGGCGCAAAACCAGGGGTAGTCAAAGGAGCCATTTGTTTGTTGGTGTCTAGAGAATGACAGTTCTGTGTTATGTACAACATAGCCTTTGTATCGACGAATTGACAACTCAGCCATGTTGTCAAACATGGCGAACAGAATCGTATCTGGTCAGTGTTGGTAACTCTAAAGCTGCGCCTGTGGTTTAACCAGCAATTGACGGGTGTCTGTCCACAGAGTTCATGTGCATACATACACTGGCCAATGCTTAACAGACGTTGCATGTCTGATTGGATGTAGCATCAACAGCCCAAGCGACTTTGCGGCAAGACTAAAATCCATCGGTCATGTTTGATCCTATGTATGTATGTATGTACGTACTAATTTACAATGCCATTGATCTAAACTAACAGTCCGCTATGCTCGTAGCATCAAGTCGAAAAACACACATAGGTGAAGATAATCACCGTATTATATATCACAATTCTCACCAAAAGTATGTACAAAAATGCCTCCATTAACGGCCTGCGTCTGACATACATACAGAATCTATCGCTATATGCTTATGCAGATCGGAACAATGTCCGCGTAAGAAATCGGTCAGCACGAAAGATGATCATTCCGGTTAGTTCGATCCAACAAGAACAACGCCCAATTCCAAGGGATTACGTGGACGCTGACGGGAAAGCCACGTTCGCCGCAGCACTACTGATATTTTTTTTCCTCCCAGTATAGATAACCCGGCAAGAATGTGTGACGTCGCTGGGATCAAGTGGAGCGTGCGAGCATGGGATTGCCGCTTTTCACACAACGGGCCATGGCATCGTGGAAGCTTTAGGCCAGTAACTAGGGGTTTGCCGTTAGGGAGTGAGACAGGCGTGGCTGTAGTAAATATAGTGGAGTGTATGGATGGCTATATTGTATGAACAGTTCAACAACGCTAACAGTTTGGCATATAAGTTATATGAGCACATGCACGGGGAATAAGACGCCGACCTACCGTTTGAAGTGGGTGTATGTACATATGTGAATATGTATTTGAGGCTCTAGTATCGATACATTTGACCTTGGTTTGGCCCTGATCTATGTATTTAGCAGTCTCTCGAACACTGTCACCAGCCTCACAAATAGGTTTGATCTCTCTACATATGTTTGCGTCGACGTTCTTGGTACTCGTTTACCCGGACTACCGAACAAGACCACAAGCACCTGCGGTTACAGCGGATAACATGGAGTTTCCCCATGACCAACTTCAAGCACGGTCAACCTACGCAAACAAAACCCATGTGTATTGGCGTCGTTCCCTCTAAGAAGGCTCGTGGCTTGGCGCATTTCAAGGAAGCACTTGGGACTCCGTGATCCCTGTTGAAGCCTTCTACCATTTAGTCTCGTTGAAGTGCACAATAGGCTTCTGTTTTCCCCTCCGTAGCCTACTTCAACATAGCAGACGGCTTTAATTCCTCTCTCTCTTCACGACACTTGAACGTCACCAACTTCCGGACGACCTTGCCCACGTTCAACTATGAGGAGAGCTTCGTGTTCCTCTGATGAAGAGGCCAGTCCTTTCTTGGACATGCCTGAGCCTCAAAACGTGTTCCCCAGAACCCCCGAGTCTTCATCGTCTAGACAGTCGCCAGCTCCACCAGCAAACGCCAACAAACCAGTCTCTTGGTCTTCTCTTCCCGGAAAATCTCAACTCGCCATTCTGTTCTTATGTCGTCTGGTCGACTTCCTCCAGGTTGCTTCTTTACAAGCCTATGTCTTTTACCAGCTCCGCAGCATCTCGCCCGATCTCACCAACGCCGAAATCTCATACCAGGCTGGTATTTTGCAAGGCTGCTTCACCGGATCGCAAGTTATTACGGCCATTCTGTGGGGAAAAGCAGCTGATGCTGCGTGGTGTGGACGGAAGCGTGTACTTTTGATCGGACTGGTTGGAACCGCCTTTTCGTGTCTTGGATATGGATTTTCAAAGACATTTGCCAGCGTCGCTGTGTGGCGTATGGTGGCGGGTTGTGTGAACGGAACGGTTGGAATCATGTAAGTCGCACGTTTGTTAACCGCCCACACTGCATTTAATTCCTTGCTAACACGAGGAATACGTTAGCCGCACCATGATCTCCGAGATCACCGTGGAGAGAAAATATCAGTCACGGGCATTTTTGATTCTCCCATTGAGTTTCAACGTTGCCAATATTCTGGGACCAAGTAAGTTTAGCTTGCGATTTGAACAAAACTCGTAGTGAATGGTTCACTAATGTCCCATCTTAATCAGTTGTTGGCGGTTTCTTGGCTGATCCGTCTAAGTCATTGCCAGGCCTTTTCGGTACTGGTGCCATGTTCGATTGCGAGTGGCTCAACAACAACCCGTTCGCTCTTCCGTCTCTTGTCAATTGTTTCTTGTTATTGGCTGCTGCCACCATTGCTTTCCTTGGCTTGAAAGAGGTATGCACTTTTTTCCCCTCAAGTTTTTCTTATCGCTTTGCTATTTTGCAGGGTTTCCTATTTGATGGTTGCTATGGTCGTGTTGAATGTCCCGATCTAGACAAATATCCGTATCGGCGTCGACATTCCGCTCTAAATCCGTACCGTCTTAACATTTACTAACGATTTGCTTTTTGTAAAATCAATAGACTTCTACTGCGAGAATTGGCAAATTTGATCTTGGCCTGCATATTGCTGCCAAGGTGCGTGACTTTGGCCGCCAAGCAATCGGCTCCAGCGCATCCCATGGATCATATTCCAAGCTCTCAAATGTTCCACTCGAGAACCTAGATTTTGCCGACAACTTTTCCGGCAGCTCTGACGGTATCGACCCCACAGAAAAGTCACAATCGTCGTCACCGTCACAGCCAGCGCCATCACTTGCTCCTAAGCGACACGCCAAGCTCCCGTTTTGGCAACTGTGGACGTCCAACGTTGTATTGACCCTGATCAGCGAGGCTATTTACGACTTCCACCTCGGTGGTTTTACAAACCTGTGGTCTCTCTTCTTATCAACGCCGCGTGCTGACCCAAATGTCGAGACTTCAATGCCTTTCGGCTTCAGCGGTGGTTTGGGTATGCAGAGCTCTACTGTGGGTTCTGCGACCGCTATCTTGGGGATTCTTGGCATTACCCTGCAGATGACATTTTACCCCTCTGTCAATGCTGCCCTAGGTACGCTGAAGTCTTTCCAGTATTTTTTGCCACTTTTCCCTGTCGCATACTTTATCGCCCCGTATCTCGCTGCTGTGCCATCTACTGCTGCTCCACCTAATGCTGCGTCTGGCTTTTTTGTATGGAGCGGCATCGTCCTCGTACAGCTTTTGCAGGTTACCGCTCGCACTTTCACTCTGCCGGCCAGCATTATTCTTCTCAATAACTGCTCGCCCCATCCTAGTGTGCTTGGCACTATCCATGGTTTGGGCCAGAGCACATCGGCCGCCTTTCGGACCATGGGGCCCATTGTTAGTGGGCAGTGGTATGGCTCAGGCTTAGATATGGGCGTTGTCGGTCTTGGCTGGTGGGGTATTTGCGCCGTGTCAGTTGTTGGCGTTGTCAGCGGCTTGTTCTTGTACAATGGTAGTGGCCATGAAATTGTGTTACCAGAAGATGAATGCGACGACGAGTAGTTGCTTCATCATGATTTTTGACTTGTCTTTTTTGGAGTTTTTTTCTTCACTTTTGTGGGTTTAGGGTTATCGTCATATATGTTAGGGAACGGCGTTTACATATTGCATTTAAACTGCCTCATACAGTACACACAATATATATAAGTTCAAATAGATTTTCTTTTCTATAAAACACTATTCAACTGATCTTGTTTTGTGCATATTTTCTATGATTGAAAGTGTGTTGATATCTACACACATACATACAATATATTCCACCTGGAGCCCTACGAAATCTGTACTTTGAAGGGGGGTGTGTGTAGTCTGCAACCCT
This sequence comes from Huntiella abstrusa, assembly GCA_025685495.1. Taxonomy (NCBI): domain Eukaryota; kingdom Fungi; phylum Ascomycota; class Sordariomycetes; order Microascales; family Ceratocystidaceae; genus Huntiella; species Huntiella abstrusa. The sequence goes on from JAJNMT010000046.1 coordinate 6,434, forward strand.
GTAAAATCAGAATGCCAACAAATCACCCTACCCCTCTAATCCCCTTATTGGCCTTTCCGCCAGAGCAAGACAGGCGCAGATCGTCTAGGGACAGACGCTGTAACATAGCCACAAGCGCCACAAGTATGCTGTGAAGGAGCCGCAGTCGCAAGTTGTCGTCGTCATCCATTTTTTCGACTAACCGTTGGTACCAATAATGGGGATTCCGTTTTCTTGGACCTCGGCCATAGAATTTTAGTGAACTCTAGACCTGAACTTAAAGCCTGAACTCCATGTTATAGGTGATCGGTGTATTGACTTCCGATTTTTTAGATACATCATCAGGGAATATGTTGCCTACAGCAAGCTACTTCATGTTTGCTGCATTCTAAAATAAGCGCAAACTCCGCGTCTTTACCGACTGTTTGTCTACACAATCCAGTATGATGGGCGGACCCGAAGCAAAGGATGTGACATTCGCCCGTAGTCGTAGGCCTGTCATTCCATGTAAAATCGGTTATACGGATAATCATGTGGTTGTCATATCTTACCAAACGACCTTCTGTAGCACCCGATGTCACATACCGGGTATCTCAAGTCAACGTGTACACCGACCAATACAATAGTGCATATGTACATACAATACATGTGTTAGCTCAGCCCCCGCCGAATCCCGGTATCAATCGGAGCCGTCCACGCTGCTTAAATGTATGTACATACATACATACGCACATAAGCACATGCGACGGGTAGTAGGAGACAAGTCTAACGCCTGTAGCAATCATGCCAAATATCGGACGCCCCGCTTGGAATAATGCTGCCCTTGTGTATGCCCGTTTTTAGACAGGGGCTACTGACGTCGCTAGTGACGAACGACTACAACTACGGGGAAGTCAACATCTTGGCCCTAAAATACCGACATTTCAGCTCTTTTGCTCTGTTTCTGAAGTTTCGATTCTGTGTTCTTTGGCGTCTTGCACACCACGACCACCATTATTCAACATGACGCCATTTTCCTGGGCACTCCTCGCCCTTGGTCTGTTTTGTGAACAGACCATTGCTGTTGACACTGGGGTTGTATCCTACGCATACCAAAACTCATACCTCTATGAGTTTGGTTTCCTCGGTGGTTATCCAACGAAATCTTTTGAATCGTTTGATGGAAAAGCTCCGAGACCAAATGTGGTCAAGGACGATGAACGTTGTCACGACGAGGATTTCGTTTTTGTCTCACCCCGCGGCCACTATGTCGCTGATCTTGGGCCTATTGTTCTAGACTCGTACGGGAACTTGGTGTGGATGGACACTTCATACGGCCAAGCTATGGGTATGGATATGCAAATGTACAAAGGAAAACGTTACCTCACTTTCTGGAAAGGCGGTGCCAACGGTACATTTGGACGGGGTGACTATGCAATGGTACGTATCACACTAGGCATATATCCGAAGATGGACTGAATCTAACAAGCTTACAGATAAACGAAAATTACGAGCTGGAGTACACTGTCCAGGCTGGTGAGCCAATCAGTGGAGATCTCCATGAATTCAATATCACGCCAAATGACACTGCACTAGTCACGGTCTACGACCTCCGTGCTGCCGACATGTCTGCCTTTGGTGTTCCACACGGTTGGATCTACGACGGCATTTTCAAGGAAATCGATATCGAGACCGGCAAAGTTCTCTTTACCTGGCGTGCCGCTGATCATTTCAACCTCACCGATTCTTGGTACGAACCAGGCGACCGTGGCAAGACTCCCGGCGATGCCTGGGATTTTTTCCACATTAACTCGGTAGACAAGGATGAAGACGGAAACTATATCATCTCCTCCCGTTACATGTGCTCGATTGCGTGCATCAGCAAAGACGATGGCCGGGTCTTGTGGCAGCTTAGTGGAGCGCACAACTCGTTCAAAGATTTGTCTGATGGCCAAGCGACTCGTACTCGTTGGCAGCACCACGCTCGTTACCATGGTAAGGGGTTAGTCTCGGTGTTCAACAACAACGCCCATGACGGCTGGCCATCCGGGTGGCAGAGCAGTGGAATGGTCATCCAACTCGACTTTGAGAAGATGACGGCTGAGCTCAAACATCGCTACACCGGTTACCACCCAATCTTAACCGGATCGCAAGGCTCCGTTCAACTTGATTTTGAAAAGCAAAAGGCTGTAGTTGGTTGGGGATATGCGCCAGGATATACCGAGTACACGATCGACGGCGAAGTTCTCTGCGAGACCCACATTGGCCCGGTTCGTTTGCAGAATTTCGGCTGGACTAAGAACTACCGCACCTTCAAGCACAAATGGGTCGGTGCCCCCAAAACTAACCCCGACTTGGTCGCACGCCCATCTCGCGACAAGGCTTTTGTTAGTTGGAACGGCGATACCCGCACTCATCGGTGGGAGTTGCGCACTAGCGACGATAATTCTGGTTCGGCCTCTACTGAATGGGATATTCTTGACTCTGTTGAGCGCCAGGGACGTTTCGAAACGGAATTTCGGTTGCACAAGGCGAAAAAGTACATTGCCGCGCACGCATATGACGCTTCGGGTAAATTGCTTGGCAGTTCTGCTGCTGTTGAATCTGCTGTAAACACGCCCGTAACGCCAATGGCGTCTCTTATGCACCAAGAGGTTCCTCGTCACCCTTGGCTGATTGTATCACAATATGGATTCGTGATTGCGGCATTGTTGTTGATTGTATGGTTGAACCGGCGTCGTCTTCCCATACAGGCGTGTGGAAAGTTACCAATTTTGTCTATTGGGCGCAGTGCAATTTCCGCAATCAAGGCCAGATTTGGCAAGAGAAGTCAGGAGTACGAAGCGGTGCCACTAGTACCACAAGGCCAGGACGCAGTATAGACATGATTTATAGATGTTTTGAATAGATAGAACTTAGAATTTTACGATCGCCGAACCGGGTTCAAAGAACCCAATCATGATACAAGTGGACAGTACACATCTGCGAGGAGATCTTAGTTGAAGATGCAGAGCCCAGCTGCATACCACAGTGGTTCTTGTGTAAAGAAAAACGGACCGCGAGCAAGACCATGTTCATGTATGTAACTCATTTACTACATATGTTCTGAGGACAGGGTTTTTGGACTTTGTCAACAAGTATGTACATACAAACACACAAAATGACGTCATGGTACCCAAAACAAAATGTTCGCAAATTATTGTAAGGTTAATCAAACAACTCTACCATTTATACTTAGCGTCTTCTCAACGTATGTGTCAACGTATACGAGCAACAGAATAAAGATGTGCGGGATTCTTGTTAGAGCATTCAGTCACGTAACGAAGTCGAGAGAACCCATAATTTCTTCTCCTCTCTTTCGCTATCTAACGGTGGCTCTAGTACTATAGTGCTGTATAGATGGCATTGGAGGTTCCTAAACCTCGCCATTTGGACGCTCGCCCCGCAGAGGTTATTGTTGAATCAACGTTATCATATGGGTGGTGGGATTCAATTGCCCATTTGCTCTGAAAACTGGTACCAATATATTGGGCACTCCAACACACGCGGACCTGTAGCCATCAATCTCCGACAATTCTTGACATGGGCGCCATTGGGTATAAGCCGAGTTTGAGTGTCTGTATGGCTTGGCTGCATTGGGCGCCAAACAAGCCGTTACTACGGGAAGATATATGTTACCTGTAAATACTAACGTAAAATGACGCCAGGAGATTGAAAAAGAATAGTTTGGAAGTTATGTTTGTGTCTGTGGGCCTAAGCGTATAAACCTCCATTGATGATTAGCATTTACCCCGATCTGTATGTCAACTCATATAAACAGGCATAATAAGACTGGGAGGATTCTCAACTCAGCCGGCCTTAAATGCACGTAGAGTGGGAGCAATTGCGTGACATGGTAGCATTGAATGGAATGAGAGTCCCAGAGATGGAGTCACTAATACAGACCCCGCTTCAGGTGCGGGATACAGCCATAATGACACAGCGATGTTCTACCGAATGATATCTGTGATTTAAACTCTTGCATTTGTTTACGGAGCATGTGGAACAATCTTTTCTACCTTGTCTTCTCCACCGCTGTTGTCTAAACCAACTAACCAAGTGCAACATCTTGAAAATGGTGTTCTTTCGATACCTTCAAAATATTCCGCCAGGTCAGGAGTCTATTGGTTTTATGGACCAAAAACAATGTAACGAATATTGTAAGCACATCCAGTAGTACTTGCGCAACGGGGAATATCAGATATCAAGTGGAATCAGAGTATTGCTCAGTCGATGCCTTGTTTGAAAACACCATGTACTAACTACCTACAGGGAGTAATGAAGACTTCGCCCCTATAGTGGACACGATGGTGATAAAGGATGAGACCGGGAAACCACAAGAAAAAGAATATCGATTCACTCACCGGAAGATCACGCGAGCCGGCTCTCCTAGCATGAGCCTTAAGATACGCGGGCCACTTGAACCGTTGTCATACGACCATCAACCGTTAAACCAACCGCACAAACAAATCCGAATAGTTAGGCTACTACCTGGAGAGGGACTAGAACCACTGCGATGTTCAATGTCTACACACAATTTCCCGTCTGGTACGGGTAAATACACGTGTCTCTCATATGTATGGGGCACCCCAAAGGGCACATATCCCATGTACCTTGATTCCGGCATTATCGGCATCACGGAGAATCTCATGGCTGCATTATGGCACATACGTCGCAAGAGAAAGCCAATTCGCCTATGGATCGATGCTTTATGTATCAATCAGGTCAATGAAGAAGAAAAGGCCCACCAGGTGCAGATGATGGGCGATATTTACGAAAAGGCAGACCGGCGGATTTCATGGCTTGGGTCGGCTCAGTCCGACATCACCCATATTTCCCAGGACTTGAATCGTCTTTTTCAGGCGTCATTGGATTGGGACAAGGATCAAGATTCCCGGCGACGACTAGTAAAAGGACTTACAAGCGTCAACTGGATCAACCTTCGTCCAGTCTTTGATAGTGCCTATTGGTCTCGCGCATGGATTGTCCAAGAGGTTGCCGTCCGTGAAGAGTATCATGCACTATACCCGCTACTCAACAAAGAGCTGGACCGACTCATATACCCTTCGGCAAGACGGCAGGCACAGTGGCCCAAAATCCGGGGATGTACAGCGGATTACTTGTTGTATGGACACCGTAAGGTTTCCCTTTGGTGCATTTTAGTTATAGCCGATGCAATCTATTGGAGCAAACATGACCTCAATGTTCAACGTATATATGAGTCCTTGCCAGATACTAGAAGTTTCAGCCAGACTCTTTTTTCTCCATCGAAAGGATTATTCTCTGCTGTCGCTTACCTATCCTCATTCAAAATAACTTCCCAGTTAGAATTTGCTTCGGACAAAAGAACACCCTTTGCCTATGCGTATGACGAGTCATGCCGATCTCTTCAGGTGGGACAAGATCGCGATCGCTTATTTTCTCTTGCCGGGCTCTACAAAAATCTCGAAATAGTAGTTGACTACAATAAACCTGATACAGAGATAGTTTTGGACATCGCCCAACACATAGTGACGTCTCTAAAAACCACGAAGCGCATGTTATATCTACCCTGGGAGAATCACGGATTACGATCGGGCCCTGAGGGTGTGCCTGCAGCGGATATCTTGATATCCTGGGTTCCATATGGCAAAACGATCTTATTTACTGCCAAAATCTATGATGGTTTCTTCGATCTACTCCAAACCCCACAATTTATGGGCACGAGAACTGACACATTGCAAAATACAACATTTATCCGCGGTCCAGGGTGGGGAAAGCTGTACGCTCAGTGTATGTACCGCGCCAAAGTTGTAAAGCTGTTCCAAGAAAACGACAACACCGAGTTACGAAAGGCAATGGCAGCACGCTTCGGGGGACACAAGATGAATGATAAAGAGAGAGACTTTACACTCCGATGTTTGGGGTATAGTCCGCCTTTCAGATCAGGCCTCAAAAAGGTCTTGGATCATTACTTGGATATCGACAGGTATAAGGATGATGATGTTGATTACAGACTTGTTTCAACTTGGTGGGATATCCATCGCTGGGGTCATCACGTTGGTATTCTATCAGATGGTAATCTGTTCGTCGGTTGCTCATACAGTCAAATTGACGACGAAGTTGTGTTGGCTGAGGGATTTCCGGAAGCCTTCGCAGTACGAAATGCAACTCCACAAGGTGAGGTTCTGTTTGTCGAACAAGCTCTCCTTCTTGCATAACTCACTCACAGCTCATTACCGAATGGAGAGAAGAGCTTGTTATAGTATAATGTATAATGTATTGAGCCCCACTTACATACACTTCACACTGTTCACGCAGTGATTAATATCTCAACTCATGACATTTCTTATTGTATAGATGTACCGTTACCAACTATATTCAACCCCCCCGACTTTGAAATATACTTCACATTCCAACATCGACTATAATCACTCTACTTGAAAATCATCTGATGACAGGAATGACTCGATGGAGTTTCGGTTGTTTACACCAGTTCCGTAAGAATTCTGTAACCCGAGCTCGCACGGCACGACGGTGAACCAAATAATCTTCCAGAGACTTACAAGCCTCCCCAAAGATTCAGAGGTGGGGAGAGGTGTACTCACTCAGCGCTAGTCTACGCATGTAGAGCTATCAACTGTGCAGCATCCATATTTTACACTAAACTTAGTAATCGCATCGCATGTATCGGGTATCTATTCATGAACACGACCCACTATTTATGATCAACATGATGGCCGAAGACATTGACTATGAAAATTGAACAATATGAAATTACTGTGTATCATTACGCATCATCCTTCGTTCAGAATAACAGGAAAGTCATCATGCGAAACTTATAGGCAAGCTTGACTGCACTACAAAGCTTTACGATATGTGTGGCGACGCACATGCCCAACAATCTTGGGATAGACAAAAACTTGGATACACTGAATGGTTGTCAGGACTTCTGCTAGTTGTGGCAGGTGGTAAAGAATTGTCCGCGCGGTGGCAGCCATCAAGAATTGGCCAGTCTACACCAGCACCCGTGTTAAAGGCTGAGCAGGTCGACAATTTGAACGAAGGTGAGCATCGGATAGATTAGATCGCTTTAGAAACAGCAATTGTGTGAATGGGAGTTGCCTAATATCAGCCGAAATAAATATCAAGAGAATATCACGATTAAGGTACACGCGAAACGCCGTATTCAAACTTTGAACTCAAGCTCGCAGACGTCAACCAGTGTGGAGTGATAACAAGACGAAAATACTGATAATTGCCATAGTTTTGATACCAATGCGACACTTCCCGACAAGCTCCTGCTTTAAATGCCGGTCAAGAAAGAAGGAAACGGGCGAGATGTCGGATGATAAACGGAACAGTTACCATAGCAGCTAGGGTTAGTTGACTACCGGATATATGCATATAACGGGAGGACTGAGTATGTGCATGTCGGGGTGAAAGCGAGAGGACTAGGGTTGTCAACAAGCGAGCTAACCCAGTCGTGTTAGGGTTGACGGGGCCAAAGTCCAAGTGTAGGGCCTGAATGCAAGCAGTAGGGCAGGAAGCGCGAAACCCTTTCAGGGGGCAGCCCTATTGGAATCCTTTTCTGTCACAATTCTAGCGTATCACAATTCTATCATTATTTTAGTGTGAATGGGCAGAAAAAGCGGTCCATTCACACTGAATTTATATGGGAGACTAACAGGGGTGGTCTATCACTATTCTAGTGTGAATGGGCAGAAAAAGCGGTCCATTCACACTGAATTTGTATGGGAGACTAACAGGGGTGGTCTAGGACGATGCCCATTAGTGCCCCTAACTAGCTGTCAAGCGGTGGGGTTAGACCTAGCCAGGTAGGGCCAGATGGGTGCATTTTGGGCGCATTCTATCACTATTCTAGCGGGAATGGGCAGAAAAAGCGGTCCATTCACACTGAATTTGTATGGGAGACTAGCAGGGGTGGTCTAGGACGATGCCCATTCACGGTGGTCCATTCCGGCAGGGGTTGAAGGGGGATTTTCGAGGGCTGAATTTTTGGAGGTCGATTCCAACCAGGGTGTGTGAATGGACCGCTTTTTTTGTGAATGGGCAGCGTCCAAGTGTGAATGGACCGCTTTTTTTTGGAAGGGTCATCGTCGTGGGTGTGAATGGGCAGCGTCCAAGTGGGAATGGGCCGCTTTTTTTGTGAATGGGCAGCGTCCTAGACCGACCCCTGGTTGAGTGCCTCCAGTCCATAGCAAAAATTCGAGTGGTGAATGGACCGCTATTTCTGCCCCATTCACACTAGAATAGTGATCCGACCACCCCTGGTTAGGTCTCCACACATGGATTAATTCAGTGTGAATCGGACCCGCTTTTTCCCTTGCAACCCATTCACACTAAATATATGAATAGAATTGTGATACGCTAGAATTGTGACAGAAAAGGATTCCAATAGGGCTGCCCCCTGAAAGGGTTTCGCGCTTCCTGCCCTACTGCTTGCATTCAGGCCCTACACTTGGACTTTGGCCCCGTCAACCCTAACACGACTGGGTTAGCTCGCTTGTTGACAACCCTAGTCCTCTCGCTTTCACCCCGACATGCACATACTCAGTCCTCCCGTTATATGCATATATCCGGTAGTCAACTAACCCTAGCTGCTATGGTAACTGTTCCGTTTATCATCCGACATCTCGCCCGTTTCCTTCTTTCTTGACCGGCATTTAAAGCAGGAGCTTGTCGGGAAGTGTCGCATTGGTATCAAAACTATGGCAATTATCAGTATTTTCGTCTTGTTATCACTCCACACTGGTTGACGTCTGCGAGCTTGAGTTCAAAGTTTGAATACGGCGTTTCGCGTGTACCTTAATCGTGATATTCTCTTGATATTTATTTCGGCTGATATTAGGCAACTCCCATTCACACAATTGCTGTTTCTAAAGCGATCTAATCTATCCCGATGCTCACCTTCGTTCAAATTGTCGACCTGCTCAGCCTTTAACACGGGTGCTGGTGTAGACTGGCCAATTCTTGATGGCTGCCACCGGCGGACAATTCTTTACCACCTGCCACAACTAGCAGAAGTCCTGACAACCATTCAGTGTATCCAAGTTTTTGTCTATCCCCAAGATTGTTGGGCATGTGCGTCGCCACACATATCGTAAAGCTTTGTAGTGACAAGTTCAAAGCTTGCAGCCATATAAAGCTTTCGCATGACTAGACTTTACAACTGTATAAAATTCTGGAAGCGAAGGAATGGATGCGTAAATGATACGACAGTAATTTCAATATTGTATCAATTTTCATAGGTCAATGTCTTCGGCGCATCATCTTTGCATGCAATAAATAGTCGGGTCGTGTTCATGAGATCAGATATCCCGTATCACATGCGATGCGATTAAAGATTCTTCTAGCGTTTGGAGTCATTCACATACAGGTTAGTACTATCTTTGGGCAAATATTCTCATTACCATAAGGTTCAAATGTTAACTTGTGGCCCTGATCGTGAACAAGATGAAACCTGCCACAATAGCCACAGCGTGAGTTTTGCATTTCCTTTTTTTGTGTAGACCTTAGATTATGAGTGCGAAGCTGAGCAATGAGGTCCAGGAGGTGTTCTTGGGTCCATTTACACGTGGCTGTTCTAGCAAATGTCGAAAATCACATATAACACTAAAACCCCCTTTGAGGTAGGCCTTGACTATCTCATTCTCGTCACAGCACTGATAGACTCTCATTATTTATGCCTCCCCGAAACCCACGAAGTAGCCCCTTGGGCACGAACATTGATGCCAACACTGCCATGCTTATCCACCGGGCACTACATATTACAGCGTATAACTATTTCATCGGAGAAGTCGCCCGTATAGAAAGCAATTTCGACATACAGCTTGACAGACCACAGAAAGAGAAGTTCCAAGTGGAGGCTGTGCTCAAAATTACCAAGAATATGAAATAGCTACTCAAGAGTCTCACCCGGAGATCAGAGGTTGAGTGTGTGATATATTGGCGGTTTTAAATGATGGTGCCAAAAGTGACTTTGATGTATGTAGCTGTCGTCCTAGTACAGACGGACATTTCCTAAGTTATAGTGTAAAATATGGATGCTGCACAGTTGATAGCTCTACATGCGTAGACTAGCGCTCGAGTGAGTACACCTCTCACCCACCTCTGAATCTTTGGGGAGGCTTGTAAGTCTCTGGAAGATTATTTGGTTCACCGTCGTGCCGTTGCGAGGCTCGGGTTACAGAATTCTTACGGAACTGGTGTAAACAACCGAAACCTCCATCGAGTCATTCCTGTCATCAGATGATTTTCAAGTAGAGTGATTATAGTCGATGTTGGAATGTGAAGTATATTTCAAAGTCGGGGGGGTTGAATATAGTTGGTAACGGTACATCTATACAATAAGAAATGTCATGAGTTGAGATATTAATCACTGCGTGAACAGTGTGAAGTGTATGTAAGTGGGGCTCAATACATTATACATTATACTATAACAAGCTCTTCTCTCCATTCGGTAATGAGCTGTGAGTGAGTTATGCCAAGAAGGAGAGCTTGTTCGACAAACAGAACCTCACCTTGTGGAGTTGCATTTCGTACTGCGAAGGCTTCCGGAAATCCCTCAGCCAACACAACTTCGTCGTCAATTTGACTGTATGAGCAACCGACGAACAGATTACCATCTGATAGAATACCAACGTGATGACCCCAGCGATGGATATCCCACCAAGTTGAAACAAGTCTGTAATCAACATCATCATCCTTATACCTGTCGATATCCAAGTAATGATCCAAGACCTTTTTGAGGCCTGATCTGAAAGGCGGACTATACCCCAAACATCGGAGTGTAAAGTCTCTCTCTTTATCATTCATCTTGTGTCCCCCGAAGCGTGCTGCCATTGCCTTTCGTAACTCGGTGTTGTCGTTTTCTTGGAACAGCTTTACAACTTTGGCGCGGTACATACACTGAGCGTACAGCTTTCCCCACCCTGGACCGCGGATAAATGTTGTATTTTGCAATGTGTCAGTTCTCGTGCCCATAAATTGTGGGGTTTGGAGTAGATCGAAGAAACCATCATAGATTTTGGCAGTAAATAAGATCGTTTTGCCATATGGAACCCAGGATATCAAGATATCCGCTGCAGGCACACCCTCAGGGCCCGATCGTAATCCGTGATTCTCCCAGGGTAGATATAACATGCGCTTCGTGGTTTTTAGAGACGTCACTATGTGTTGGGCGATGTCCAAAACTATCTCTGTATCAGGTTTATTGTAGTCAACTACTATTTCGAGATTTTTGTAGAGCCCGGCAAGAGAAAATAAGCGATCGCGATCTTGTCCCACCTGAAGAGATCGGCATGACTCGTCATACGCATAGGCAAAGGGTGTTCTTTTGTCCGAAGCAAATTCTAACTGGGAAGTTATTTTGAATGAGGATAGGTAAGCGACAGCAGAGAATAATCCTTTCGATGGAGAAAAAAGAGTCTGGCTGAAACTTCTAGTATCTGGCAAGGACTCATATATACGTTGAACATTGAGGTCATGTTTGCTCCAATAGATTGCATCGGCTATAACTAAAATGCACCAAAGGGAAACCTTACGGTGTCCATACAACAAGTAATCCGCTGTACATCCCCGGATTTTGGGCCACTGTGCCTGCCGTCTTGCCGAAGGGTATATGAGTCGGTCCAGCTCTTTGTTGAGTAGCGGGTATAGTGCATGATACTCTTCACGGACGGCAACCTCTTGGACAATCCATGCGCGAGACCAATAGGCACTATCAAAGACTGGACGAAGGTTGATCCAGTTGACGCTTGTAAGTCCTTTTACTAGTCGTCGCCGGGAATCTTGATCCTTGTCCCAATCCAATGACGCCTGAAAAAGACGATTCAAGTCCTGGGAAATATGGGTGATGTCGGACTGAGCCGACCCAAGCCATGAAATCCGCCGGTCTGCCTTTTCGTAAATATCGCCCATCATCTGCACCTGGTGGGCCTTTTCTTCTTCATTGACCTGATTGATACATAAAGCATCGATCCATAGGCGAATTGGCTTTCTCTTGCGACGTATGTGCCATAATGCAGCCATGAGATTCTCCGTGATGCCGATAATGCCGGAATCAAGGTACATGGGATATGTGCCCTTTGGGTGCCCCATACATATGAGAGACACGTGTATTTACCCGTACCAGACGGGAAATTGTGTGTAGACATTGAACATCGCAGTGGTTCTAGTCCCTCTCCAGGTAGTAGCCTAACTATTCGGATTTGTTTGTGCGGTTGGTTTAACGGTTGATGGTCGTATGACAACGGTTCAAGTGGCCCGCGTATCTTAAGGCTCATGCTAGGAGAGCCGGCTCGCGTGATCTTCCGGTGAGTGAATCGATATTCTTTTTCTTGTGGTTTCCCGGTCTCATCCTTTATCACCATCGTGTCCACTATAGGGGCGAAGTCTTCATTACTCCCTGTAGGTAGTTAGTACATGGTGTTTTCAAACAAGGCATCGACTGAGCAATACTCTGATTCCACTTGATATCTGATATTCCCCGTTGCGCAAGTACTACTGGATGTGCTTACAATATTCGTTACATTGTTTTTGGTCCATAAAACCAATAGACTCCTGACCTGGCGGAATATTTTGAAGGTATCGAAAGAACACCATTTTCAAGATGTTGCACTTGGTTAGTTGGTTTAGACAACAGCGGTGGAGAAGACAAGGTAGAAAAGATTGTTCCACATGCTCCGTAAACAAATGCAAGAGTTTAAATCACAGATATCATTCGGTAGAACATCGCTGTGTCATTATGGCTGTATCCCGCACCTGAAGCGGGGTCTGTATTAGTGACTCCATCTCTGGGACTCTCATTCCATTCAATGCTACCATGTCACGCAATTGCTCCCACTCTACGTGCATTTAAGGCCGGCTGAGTTGAGAATCCTCCCAGTCTTATTATGCCTGTTTATATGAGTTGACATACAGATCGGGGTAAATGCTAATCATCAATGGAGGTTTATACGCTTAGGCCCACAGACACAAACATAACTTCCAAACTATTCTTTTTCAATCTCCTGGCGTCATTTTACGTTAGTATTTACAGGTAACATATATCTTCCCGTAGTAACGGCTTGTTTGGCGCCCAATGCAGCCAAGCCATACAGACACTCAAACTCGGCTTATACCCAATGGCGCCCATGTCAAGAATTGTCGGAGATTGATGGCTACAGGTCCGCGTGTGTTGGAGTGCCCAATATATTGGTACCAGTTTTCAGAGCAAATGGGCAATTGAATCCCACCACCCATATGATAACGTTGATTCAACAATAACCTCTGCGGGGCGAGCGTCCAAATGGCGAGGTTTAGGAACCTCCAATGCCATCTATACAGCACTATAGTACTAGAGCCACCGTTAGATAGCGAAAGAGAGGAGAAGAAATTATGGGTTCTCTCGACTTCGTTACGTGACTGAATGCTCTAACAAGAATCCCGCACATCTTTATTCTGTTGCTCGTATACGTTGACACATACGTTGAGAAGACGCTAAGTATAAATGGTAGAGTTGTTTGATTAACCTTACAATAATTTGCGAACATTTTGTTTTGGGTACCATGACGTCATTTTGTGTGTTTGTATGTACATACTTGTTGACAAAGTCCAAAAACCCTGTCCTCAGAACATATGTAGTAAATGAGTTACATACATGAACATGGTCTTGCTCGCGGTCCGTTTTTCTTTACACAAGAACCACTGTGGTATGCAGCTGGGCTCTGCATCTTCAACTAAGATCTCCTCGCAGATGTGTACTGTCCACTTGTATCATGATTGGGTTCTTTGAACCCGGTTCGGCGATCGTAAAATTCTAAGTTCTATCTATTCAAAACATCTATAAATCATGTCTATACTGCGTCCTGGCCTTGTGGTACTAGTGGCACCGCTTCGTACTCCTGACTTCTCTTGCCAAATCTGGCCTTGATTGCGGAAATTGCACTGCGCCCAATAGACAAAATTGGTAACTTTCCACACGCCTGTATGGGAAGACGACGCCGGTTCAACCATACAATCAACAACAATGCCGCAATCACGAATCCATATTGTGATACAATCAGCCAAGGGTGACGAGGAACCTCTTGGTGCATAAGAGACGCCATTGGCGTTACGGGCGTGTTTACAGCAGATTCAACAGCAGCAGAACTGCCAAGCAATTTACCCGAAGCGTCATATGCGTGCGCGGCAATGTACTTTTTCGCCTTGTGCAACCGAAATTCCGTTTCGAAACGTCCCTGGCGCTCAACAGAGTCAAGAATATCCCATTCAGTAGAGGCCGAACCAGAATTATCGTCGCTAGTGCGCAACTCCCACCGATGAGTGCGGGTATCGCCGTTCCAACTAACAAAAGCCTTGTCGCGAGATGGGCGTGCGACCAAGTCGGGGTTAGTTTTGGGGGCACCGACCCATTTGTGCTTGAAGGTGCGGTAGTTCTTAGTCCAGCCGAAATTCTGCAAACGAACCGGGCCAATGTGGGTCTCGCAGAGAACTTCGCCGTCGATCGTGTACTCGGTATATCCTGGCGCATATCCCCAACCAACTACAGCCTTTTGCTTTTCAAAATCAAGTTGAACGGAGCCTTGCGATCCGGTTAAGATTGGGTGGTAACCGGTGTAGCGATGTTTGAGCTCAGCCGTCATCTTCTCAAAGTCGAGTTGGATGACCATTCCACTGCTCTGCCACCCGGATGGCCAGCCGTCATGGGCGTTGTTGTTGAACACCGAGACTAACCCCTTACCATGGTAACGAGCGTGGTGCTGCCAACGAGTACGAGTCGCTTGGCCATCAGACAAATCTTTGAACGAGTTGTGCGCTCCACTAAGCTGCCACAAGACCCGGCCATCGTCTTTGCTGATGCACGCAATCGAGCACATGTAACGGGAGGAGATGATATAGTTTCCGTCTTCATCCTTGTCTACCGAGTTAATGTGGAAAAAATCCCAGGCATCGCCGGGAGTCTTGCCACGGTCGCCTGGTTCGTACCAAGAATCGGTGAGGTTGAAATGATCAGCGGCACGCCAGGTAAAGAGAACTTTGCCGGTCTCGATATCGATTTCCTTGAAAATGCCGTCGTAGATCCAACCGTGTGGAACACCAAAGGCAGACATGTCGGCAGCACGGAGGTCGTAGACCGTGACTAGTGCAGTGTCATTTGGCGTGATATTGAATTCATGGAGATCTCCACTGATTGGCTCACCAGCCTGGACAGTGTACTCCAGCTCGTAATTTTCGTTTATCTGTAAGCTTGTTAGATTCAGTCCATCTTCGGATATATGCCTAGTGTGATACGTACCATTGCATAGTCACCCCGTCCAAATGTACCGTTGGCACCGCCTTTCCAGAAAGTGAGGTAACGTTTTCCTTTGTACATTTGCATATCCATACCCATAGCTTGGCCGTATGAAGTGTCCATCCACACCAAGTTCCCGTACGAGTCTAGAACAATAGGCCCAAGATCAGCGACATAGTGGCCGCGGGGTGAGACAAAAACGAAATCCTCGTCGTGACAACGTTCATCGTCCTTGACCACATTTGGTCTCGGAGCTTTTCCATCAAACGATTCAAAAGATTTCGTTGGATAACCACCGAGGAAACCAAACTCATAGAGGTATGAGTTTTGGTATGCGTAGGATACAACCCCAGTGTCAACAGCAATGGTCTGTTCACAAAACAGACCAAGGGCGAGGAGTGCCCAGGAAAATGGCGTCATGTTGAATAATGGTGGTCGTGGTGTGCAAGACGCCAAAGAACACAGAATCGAAACTTCAGAAACAGAGCAAAAGAGCTGAAATGTCGGTATTTTAGGGCCAAGATGTTGACTTCCCCGTAGTTGTAGTCGTTCGTCACTAGCGACGTCAGTAGCCCCTGTCTAAAAACGGGCATACACAAGGGCAGCATTATTCCAAGCGGGGCGTCCGATATTTGGCATGATTGCTACAGGCGTTAGACTTGTCTCCTACTACCCGTCGCATGTGCTTATGTGCGTATGTATGTATGTACATACATTTAAGCAGCGTGGACGGCTCCGATTGATACCGGGATTCGGCGGGGGCTGAGCTAACACATGTATTGTATGTACATATGCACTATTGTATTGGTCGGTGTACACGTTGACTTGAGATACCCGGTATGTGACATCGGGTGCTACAGAAGGTCGTTTGGTAAGATATGACAACCACATGATTATCCGTATAACCGATTTTACATGGAATGACAGGCCTACGACTACGGGCGAATGTCACATCCTTTGCTTCGGGTCCGCCCATCATACTGGATTGTGTAGACAAACAGTCGGTAAAGACGCGGAGTTTGCGCTTATTTTAGAATGCAGCAAACATGAAGTAGCTTGCTGTAGGCAACATATTCCCTGATGATGTATCTAAAAAATCGGAAGTCAATACACCGATCACCTATAACATGGAGTTCAGGCTTTAAGTTCAGGTCTAGAGTTCACTAAAATTCTATGGCCGAGGTCCAAGAAAACGGAATCCCCATTATTGGTACCAACGGTTAGTCGAAAAAATGGATGACGACGACAACTTGCGACTGCGGCTCCTTCACAGCATACTTGTGGCGCTTGTGGCTATGTTACAGCGTCTGTCCCTAGACGATCTGCGCCTGTCTTGCTCTGGCGGAAAGGCCAATAAGGGGATTAGAGGGGTAGGGTGATTTGTTGGCATTCTGATTTTACAGGGTTGCAGACTACACACACCCCCCTTCAAAGTACAGATTTCGTAGGGCTCCAGGTGGAATATATTGTATGTATGTGTGTAGATATCAACACACTTTCAATCATAGAAAATATGCACAAAACAAGATCAGTTGAATAGTGTTTTATAGAAAAGAAAATCTATTTGAACTTATATATATTGTGTGTACTGTATGAGGCAGTTTAAATGCAATATGTAAACGCCGTTCCCTAACATATATGACGATAACCCTAAACCCACAAAAGTGAAGAAAAAAACTCCAAAAAAGACAAGTCAAAAATCATGATGAAGCAACTACTCGTCGTCGCATTCATCTTCTGGTAACACAATTTCATGGCCACTACCATTGTACAAGAACAAGCCGCTGACAACGCCAACAACTGACACGGCGCAAATACCCCACCAGCCAAGACCGACAACGCCCATATCTAAGCCTGAGCCATACCACTGCCCACTAACAATGGGCCCCATGGTCCGAAAGGCGGCCGATGTGCTCTGGCCCAAACCATGGATAGTGCCAAGCACACTAGGATGGGGCGAGCAGTTATTGAGAAGAATAATGCTGGCCGGCAGAGTGAAAGTGCGAGCGGTAACCTGCAAAAGCTGTACGAGGACGATGCCGCTCCATACAAAAAAGCCAGACGCAGCATTAGGTGGAGCAGCAGTAGATGGCACAGCAGCGAGATACGGGGCGATAAAGTATGCGACAGGGAAAAGTGGCAAAAAATACTGGAAAGACTTCAGCGTACCTAGGGCAGCATTGACAGAGGGGTAAAATGTCATCTGCAGGGTAATGCCAAGAATCCCCAAGATAGCGGTCGCAGAACCCACAGTAGAGCTCTGCATACCCAAACCACCGCTGAAGCCGAAAGGCATTGAAGTCTCGACATTTGGGTCAGCACGCGGCGTTGATAAGAAGAGAGACCACAGGTTTGTAAAACCACCGAGGTGGAAGTCGTAAATAGCCTCGCTGATCAGGGTCAATACAACGTTGGACGTCCACAGTTGCCAAAACGGGAGCTTGGCGTGTCGCTTAGGAGCAAGTGATGGCGCTGGCTGTGACGGTGACGACGATTGTGACTTTTCTGTGGGGTCGATACCGTCAGAGCTGCCGGAAAAGTTGTCGGCAAAATCTAGGTTCTCGAGTGGAACATTTGAGAGCTTGGAATATGATCCATGGGATGCGCTGGAGCCGATTGCTTGGCGGCCAAAGTCACGCACCTTGGCAGCAATATGCAGGCCAAGATCAAATTTGCCAATTCTCGCAGTAGAAGTCTATTGATTTTACAAAAAGCAAATCGTTAGTAAATGTTAAGACGGTACGGATTTAGAGCGGAATGTCGACGCCGATACGGATATTTGTCTAGATCGGGACATTCAACACGACCATAGCAACCATCAAATAGGAAACCCTGCAAAATAGCAAAGCGATAAGAAAAACTTGAGGGGAAAAAAGTGCATACCTCTTTCAAGCCAAGGAAAGCAATGGTGGCAGCAGCCAATAACAAGAAACAATTGACAAGAGACGGAAGAGCGAACGGGTTGTTGTTGAGCCACTCGCAATCGAACATGGCACCAGTACCGAAAAGGCCTGGCAATGACTTAGACGGATCAGCCAAGAAACCGCCAACAACTGATTAAGATGGGACATTAGTGAACCATTCACTACGAGTTTTGTTCAAATCGCAAGCTAAACTTACTTGGTCCCAGAATATTGGCAACGTTGAAACTCAATGGGAGAATCAAAAATGCCCGTGACTGATATTTTCTCTCCACGGTGATCTCGGAGATCATGGTGCGGCTAACGTATTCCTCGTGTTAGCAAGGAATTAAATGCAGTGTGGGCGGTTAACAAACGTGCGACTTACATGATTCCAACCGTTCCGTTCACACAACCCGCCACCATACGCCACACAGCGACGCTGGCAAATGTCTTTGAAAATCCATATCCAAGACACGAAAAGGCGGTTCCAACCAGTCCGATCAAAAGTACACGCTTCCGTCCACACCACGCAGCATCAGCTGCTTTTCCCCACAGAATGGCCGTAATAACTTGCGATCCGGTGAAGCAGCCTTGCAAAATACCAGCCTGGTATGAGATTTCGGCGTTGGTGAGATCGGGCGAGATGCTGCGGAGCTGGTAAAAGACATAGGCTTGTAAAGAAGCAACCTGGAGGAAGTCGACCAGACGACATAAGAACAGAATGGCGAGTTGAGATTTTCCGGGAAGAGAAGACCAAGAGACTGGTTTGTTGGCGTTTGCTGGTGGAGCTGGCGACTGTCTAGACGATGAAGACTCGGGGGTTCTGGGGAACACGTTTTGAGGCTCAGGCATGTCCAAGAAAGGACTGGCCTCTTCATCAGAGGAACACGAAGCTCTCCTCATAGTTGAACGTGGGCAAGGTCGTCCGGAAGTTGGTGACGTTCAAGTGTCGTGAAGAGAGAGAGGAATTAAAGCCGTCTGCTATGTTGAAGTAGGCTACGGAGGGGAAAACAGAAGCCTATTGTGCACTTCAACGAGACTAAATGGTAGAAGGCTTCAACAGGGATCACGGAGTCCCAAGTGCTTCCTTGAAATGCGCCAAGCCACGAGCCTTCTTAGAGGGAACGACGCCAATACACATGGGTTTTGTTTGCGTAGGTTGACCGTGCTTGAAGTTGGTCATGGGGAAACTCCATGTTATCCGCTGTAACCGCAGGTGCTTGTGGTCTTGTTCGGTAGTCCGGGTAAACGAGTACCAAGAACGTCGACGCAAACATATGTAGAGAGATCAAACCTATTTGTGAGGCTGGTGACAGTGTTCGAGAGACTGCTAAATACATAGATCAGGGCCAAACCAAGGTCAAATGTATCGATACTAGAGCCTCAAATACATATTCACATATGTACATACACCCACTTCAAACGGTAGGTCGGCGTCTTATTCCCCGTGCATGTGCTCATATAACTTATATGCCAAACTGTTAGCGTTGTTGAACTGTTCATACAATATAGCCATCCATACACTCCACTATATTTACTACAGCCACGCCTGTCTCACTCCCTAACGGCAAACCCCTAGTTACTGGCCTAAAGCTTCCACGATGCCATGGCCCGTTGTGTGAAAAGCGGCAATCCCATGCTCGCACGCTCCACTTGATCCCAGCGACGTCACACATTCTTGCCGGGTTATCTATACTGGGAGGAAAAAAAATATCAGTAGTGCTGCGGCGAACGTGGCTTTCCCGTCAGCGTCCACGTAATCCCTTGGAATTGGGCGTTGTTCTTGTTGGATCGAACTAACCGGAATGATCATCTTTCGTGCTGACCGATTTCTTACGCGGACATTGTTCCGATCTGCATAAGCATATAGCGATAGATTCTGTATGTATGTCAGACGCAGGCCGTTAATGGAGGCATTTTTGTACATACTTTTGGTGAGAATTGTGATATATAATACGGTGATTATCTTCACCTATGTGTGTTTTTCGACTTGATGCTACGAGCATAGCGGACTGTTAGTTTAGATCAATGGCATTGTAAATTAGTACGTACATACATACATACATAGGATCAAACATGACCGATGGATTTTAGTCTTGCCGCAAAGTCGCTTGGGCTGTTGATGCTACATCCAATCAGACATGCAACGTCTGTTAAGCATTGGCCAGTGTATGTATGCACATGAACTCTGTGGACAGACACCCGTCAATTGCTGGTTAAACCACAGGCGCAGCTTTAGAGTTACCAACACTGACCAGATACGATTCTGTTCGCCATGTTTGACAACATGGCTGAGTTGTCAATTCGTCGATACAAAGGCTATGTTGTACATAACACAGAACTGTCATTCTCTAGACACCAACAAACAAATGGCTCCTTTGACTACCCCTGGTTTTGCGCCTTTCAAACCTCCAATCCTCAAGGGATCGGCCATAATCCCGACACACATCCGGGATGGCGCAGGAAGAAGGCGTAACTGCTCGGCGGAGATTCCGTCACCTGTATCTGTGAACCGACCCAGGGGCTTCCTATACTATCTGTAGCACTCTTTATACAGGAAATCAAAGTCTGACAGAAAACTTGCCAAGTCGTCGTTGTCCTTAGCTCAGTACTTTCTCCTTCCTAAAAGATTAATTTACCAGATATAAATCTAGGGCAAATCATATTTACCTAGTTTTGTTTATATACCGAGCTACTGATATTTTTGAGTTCGTTCCTGACTGTCTCAGTTGAATCCACAAAATTTGTTCGATATTCTTCTTCGCTTCGACCAACCCCTATCTCCTGTTCTCAAACGTCAACTTCTTAGACTATTTTGGATATTCGCGTGTACATACATACTTACATTGTACATTATTCTATCTTTGTCTTTACCTCACCCCCTTTTTCTTTTCCACTCTCACTCAAATTTATTGTTCACAATGGCTTGTGTTAGCACGTACCGCCCAAAGCCTCACACTGATATCTTCACATCAGACACCGATGTCAACAAGATCCACCAGACCAGAACAGTCCCTATGCGGGTACTACTGCTTGGACTTGGTCGCACAGGAACTGCTTGTAAGTCAAGACTGTTCTTTTCGAGGATCCTTATATATGTACTAACATTGACCCCTTACAGCTATCCGTGAGGCCATGAAGCGCTTGGGTTATCAGGACACATATCACATGATGAACTGCTCTATTGAGAACCCACCAGACGCTCTTTTGTGGATGGATGCTCTCCGCGCCAAGTATGATGGTGTTGGTAAGCCATACACCCGGGAGGATTGGGACAAGCTTCTTGGAAACTGCCAGGCCGTATGTGACTGGCCAGCAGTCGCTTTTGCCAAGGAACTTATTGAGGCGTATCCTGAGGCTAAGGTCGTTATGACTACTCGTGATGTCGACTCGTGGCACGCTTCTACTATGCGCACAGTGTACTGGCGTGTAACTGATCCCGAGCTGAAGTGGCTGTCTTATGTGAACTGGGCTGCTGGCATGTACTACCCCATGCTCAAAAAGTTCTTCGATACCTTCTTCCGTGGTGATTTCCCCAACCAAGGAAAGGAAGTCTTCCTTGAGCACTACGCTGAAGTCAAGGCTATGGTACCTCCTGAGCGTTATCTCGAATTCAGCGTCAAGGATGGTTGGGAGCCGTTGTGTGAGTTCCTTGGTGATGAGATTCCCAAGGGTGAGCCTTTCCCAAAGGTGAACGATAACAACGACTTTGTGAGCCGCTCTCGGAGACGGAACCGCATGCAGATGTACAATGTTTTGTTAGGATGGGCCGAAAAGGCAGTCATTGTCGGAGCCATTGGTTGGGCGGTCAAGTCGTATATTTTATAGATTTCTTACTCGGCTGGCGTTTGCTGATATAGATTTGGGTAGGCTTGGGACATTTGGTTTTTGTTCTGCATTAATATAATAGCACTGGGTTCATGGATAAAATCGCAAATCAAGCTGGTACCTGCTTTACTCGTATTCGTCATAGTAGTTCATCGTCACGTATCCAGCCTTGACAGCGGTTAGGGCTGTCACACGGCATTGTGTGGGGTACCCAAGAACCTCGTATTTGGCGTCAATTCCTCCCGTCCGAACTATGCCATGTGTTTGTTCTTTTTGGCGGGGCACGTGAACCCATTTGTAGCGATTGAGGTTCGGGAAGTTCGGATGATGGATTCGCTTGAATAACATCAGTATTTGAGCATATTGCGAGACTCGGGGTTTTAGTTCGGGTTGGTCGGTTCATTAACCCTATAGTTGACCTATGCCATTGGGTTATCGTGACATGTTGACGGACTAAAAGGCATCAGCATACCGCTACGCCAAAAAGAAGCGGAACCTTTGAATTTTGTTACTAATGCTGTTCTATCAGAGTCTGTATAGGAGGCAATTTCTATACAGCGAGAAGTGGACACTTAGTGAGCAGCCATCAGACAGGGCAGAGGCTGACACATGTCTTATCACACAAAAGATAGGTGGTTTTATCACCAAGTCAGGTATGTATGTGCATACATCTATACATGCATTTGTAGATTCACTCGTTCATGTTCACCCATATCGAAACCGTCAAATTAGATCAATGTCTTCAAGTCAAATTAAAAATAAAAACAAAAAACAAACTCCATGCTATGTACAGAAATACCAAAAACCCATTAACGCCACTTGAAATGATCCGACATGAAAATCATACAAAATATAAGAACATTTACACACCACCTTTTTGACGACGCATCAAGCAAGTCCACAATTAAGCCAGACCAACGGTAGCCTTAGCACGGCGGACAAGCTCCTTCCACATGGCACGACGAGCATCAGCAGTACGCTCAACAGCGTCGCGGTTCTCGTAGGCACGACGGAGAAGGTACTTCATGCACTCGCCAGTGGAACCCCAAACAACGTACTTGAAGCAACCAGGCTGCAGCTTAGGATCGGTAGTGAAAGCCTCGGGGTCCTTGGAGGGAACAAGAAGCTCGCAAGAGACGTCATCAGCCATACCCTGGAGCTGAGCAAAAGCAACGGGACTCTTGGCCTGGCCCTGGGCGAGAATCTTGCGGCCGATGCGGACGGACTCGGCGTTGTGCGAAGCAATAACGAGCGAGGCGTTGGGGTAGGGACCGGAGCCGGTCATGGGGGGAGCCCACTCCTGGCGGATAACAGAGCGAGACAGAGCGTTGTAGCAGTCATCAGTATCCTGCTTGGTGTCGTGAATCATCTCACGGGGATCAGAGTCAATGTAGGCACCACGGACCAGCTTGACACCGACGGTGAAGTTCTCCTTGGCACCGAGCTCAAGGTGCTCCTGGAGGAGAGCGGGGGTACGCTTAAGGTAGGCCTGGTAGGTACCGAAGATGACGGCATCCTTGGGGTCCTTGTTGTACTTGCGCATGTACTCCAAAGTCCAGGTATCAATACCACCCTGGAGACGAACCTGCTCAGCATCGAACAGGAGACGGACACCACGCTGGACAGCAAGATCGCAGACCTCGTTGATGGCAGCAGTCAGCTCAGGTGGGGGCATGATGCCCTCGGAAAGAGCGTAAAGCGCTTGGCGACCAGCACCAGTGAACCTGTGACAGAGTTAGTAATTTGAAAGGTGAAGCTTTGTGAAAAACACAATACTTACTTGAGAGCGACAAAGTCACCACGCTCGACCATGTTGACGGTCTTAAGGCAGCCCTCCTTCCAAGGGTTAATCTCCTTCTCAACGGCCTCAGCAACGCCAGCGCCAACACAGTCAGAGAGAGTCTTGAGCTGCTCTTCGCTAAGAACAACCTCCTTGGCGTAGTTAAGAATAACACCACGGAAACCAATATCCTTCATCTTGGCAACACCAGCGCTGATCTCCTTCTTGTTCTCACCAGCGCAGAACTGGACGTAGAAGGTGTTCTTGACGATAGCCTTCAGAATGGGGTTCTTCTCAGGGTTGAACAGAGCAAACTCAGAGTTGGCCAGAACGTCCATCAGGAAAAGCGAGGGAGGAAGGAGAAGACGAGACGAAGAAATAGCAGTGATGGCCAGCGAGCGGACAACCATGGAAAGAGGAAGAACCGACAAAGGCTCCGGAGAAGCAGCGGTAGTCTGGGTAGTGGGAGGAACAGCAGCGGCAGTCTCCTGCTTAGGCGAGGTGTGAATGCCACGGAAAGCACCAAGCTTGGACTGAGTAGAAGCAATCCGGTAGGAGAGAGCACCGGCTCTCACGGCCGAAGAAGAGGCGGTAGCGAGACGAACATAGTTGTTCAAACCAACCATTTGCTGGGCAGCAGACAATCTAGTAACTCTAGGGACCATTTTCTGAGTGATTTTTGCTGATTAGATCAAGAGATTCAGAGACTGCCGGGGGAGATTGCAAGCAATGATAAGTGTCTGACAAGTGGTGCAACGTCGGATGCAGACTCTTGATACGGGTGAATGAGGGGCGATAAGCGGCTTTGAAGCAACTTCAGTTAAAAAGGAAAGACTATGGGTATAAGTGAATGGAAGTCAAGAGAATAATTATGCACAAAACAACAAAAGTTGTTCTCACGATAGTATTATCAGATTCTATATAGAAATATGAAACAAAAAAGACTACAAACTCATACTTTTTTACTAGAGGAGGGTGGAAATCACGATATTTATACCTACTCAAAGGGACTCTTTGCCGAGCGGCCGTCGATCGATCCCATGTCCCCCAGTTTATCTCGTTACTACCAAAAAAGAGCCGATGCCGAAGCACACACTCTAGCTTGACCCAAGCAGCAGCACCCCTTACTATTCTTCGTTTTCTTCTGTGTGTAATTCTCAAAAGCCGACTTCTACACGCCGTCGCCTGGGCCGAAAGCGAAGCCCCCACTTGAAGCATGCCTTGTTAAACCGAAAACGGACGGCGCGTCACAGGGACAAAAAGATAGATTATGACTATAGTCCGCCGACTAACGGCTTATTCTTCCCTTTCCATAGCTTATCTGGCGCCAGAAAATGCGTGGAAAGGTACGGCTAAGGGCGTCGGAGACTACTACACTCGTATGAATGGTCGGTTAAACCACCAAATCCCGAACATTGGGCTTTAGTCTTCCTAAAGAAGCAACACTATATACTGTTTTGGGAGGGCAATAGCTAGTAGAATCCCCCGCCGGCTACAAAAGGAAAAGGCTAAATCGGCTTCCCCAGGTGTAGCATGGATCTTGGACTTTGAGAATCAGTACACGACAATTACAAGAAACGGGATTGGTTAAGTTTCAATACAAGACAGTTGACAGATGTTGTGAGTAGTACATTGACAAGTGGCTGAAGGTATCACCGCTTCAACTTTGTGTATACGTAACATTGTTCACATGACCAGTTCTCTCCTGTTTTGCCTCAGCGTGATCACATTGGCCGCTCATATGCGTATAAGCTGTTCCAACCTCTTTATTCCCCATCA
Organism: Huntiella abstrusa; assembly: GCA_025685495.1. Classification (NCBI taxonomy): domain Eukaryota; kingdom Fungi; phylum Ascomycota; class Sordariomycetes; order Microascales; family Ceratocystidaceae; genus Huntiella; species Huntiella abstrusa. The sequence continues at coordinate 31,998 of JAJNMT010000046.1, forward strand.
AACTGGTCACGTGCCCAGTGATTTCAAGCCAAGCCGCGATTAGCCGTTCGTAAATTCTCTAGACCCTGGTCAACGTAAGCCAATAGGACAACTGGAGAGATAAAGACTGTACAGCACAGACACTGGCTTTCAGTATAAAAATCTCTATTGACAAGTGCACAATGAGCCTTCGGCTGCCAACGGCGCAACAGTGAAGTTTTCTGGTCGGATCACTACACCGGAGCTGCGCAAATAGGGGATGTTAAATTTGTAACATCTTGATAGAGTGTTTAGTTTTAAAAGCCCATGCAAACGTCTACAGAGTATACAGCTACGTACAGTAAAGGGATCCGATACCGGAAAGGAGTTGATATGCATTTGTGTCCGAGACAATTAACTAGAACCGAGCCTAGAAGAGGTCTTGGAGTAAGCTCATGGCGTAAAGTGTTTTGAATATGGTGTAACTGTAGAGGCAAAGATTTGAACAACGTCATATTACAGTGAACATTGAGTGATTGATAACTCATCGGCGTGCCTGTAGTGTAACACGACGTAAAAAAATGTATGTAGAGAACCAGTCAGTAGGGTTCATATCTAAAGATAAGGGTTATTCATTGACGTCATACGCGACCCCGCCTGATATCTCCCCAAACGAGTTCTACAACATCATAACTTGATGAATCTGTAGAAAACTCGAAAAAATCAAAATGGTGCTCGCTGTATGTATATCCCTCTCACAATGACACTATAAACCACGTACTGATAAATACAGGCCGTCGGACAAATAACATCCACATCATGCATGAAAACAAACCTCACTCAATGCATCGAGGTCATTAAACAAGCCGCAGCTCTCGGCGCAAAAGCCTTGTTTCTTCCCGAAGCCAGTGACTACATAGGCGACTCCCCAAGTCATACTGTATCTCTAGTCAAGCCCATTGGAACAAGTGAGTTTGTCCAAGGTCTTTGTCAAGAAGCAGAGAAATATAAACTTCCTATCCACGTGGGAATTCATGAGCCTGGCATATCACCCGAGAAGACGAAAAATACATTGATCTGGATTGACGCGAGTGGAAAGGTAGTTCATAGATACCAAAAAGTCCACCTTTTCGACGTCGAAATCTTCAATGGCCCAATCTTGAAAGAAAGCTCCTGTGTCGAAAAAGGCCTCTCCATGCCTACCGTATTCCCCAGTCCCGTGGGAAAGGTCGGTTCAGCAATCTGCTTTGACGTGAGTCCATCGTTCGTAACAGTAACTCCATGTACCCCGCTAAAAACCTCCCAGCTCCGTTTCCCCGAAATTGGAATTTCCCTCCGGAACCAGGGCGCCGAAATAATAACTTACCCGTCCGCCTTCACGATTCCCACAGGTCAAGCTCACTGGGAAATCCTCCTCCGAAGCCGTGCTACAGAGACGCAATCCTACGTAATTGCCGCCGCCCAGGTATGGACATGCATAGTTAGATCCCGTTCCGCGATCCTGTGTCCGCTGACAATTTGAATTCCATAGGCTGGGGCACATAATGACAAGCGAAGAAGCTACGGCCATAGTATGATTGTGGATCCATGGGGTAAGATTCTGGCGGAACTTGATGGTGACACAAGTCCGGCCGTTGCAGTGGCAGATATTGATATTGAGTATCTGGAGAAAATAAGAAGAGAGGTTCCACTTTTGAGAAGAAAGTAAGTTGATGTATGCACAACAAAGAAACCAGTATATACTAACAAATACAGTGATCTTTATCCAGAGATATAATATACAAATTGAATGACTAGTTAACAAACTATATAACTAAAACTAAAACCTCTTAAGGGTTGAAAGGCACAGGGAACTTGAGGTTGGCAGTCGAACTAACACGACTCTGCGGGAACATGCCCTCCAAGTGGGGGTTAGGACCAATCAAGGAGTAAGGGAAACCAAAATCGAAGGCCTTGACATTTTCCAGCTTAGCAACCTGCTCCTTGGTCAACTCAATCGACAGAGCCTCAATGTTACTAGCCAAGTGGGTAGTCTTACGGCCACCAACAATAGGGAAGACGTTTACGCCATAGAACTTGGCCTTCGCCAGAATCCAAGCCAGAGCAACAGACTGAATGTTATCAGTTCCATGTTCCTTTCCAACCTCCTCCAAAGCCTCCGAAATAGCAGCCTCCTCAGCAGTCAATTCCTGGCTGGTACTAACCAGGGAAGGACGCAAGTTCTCACCCGACTGGGCACGAGAAGCAAGCTGCTTCTTACTTTGCCAACGACCTCCGCCGATGGAATCCCACGAGGCAAAGGCCATACCGAAGTGGCGGCACATGGGGAGGATCTCCCGCTCAACGTCACGGGCAGCCAGGTTCCAACGACCTTGGTAGATGGTGAAAGGGGTCTTGCTGTTTTGAATAGCATAGTTGTTGCAGGCGGTGACGATCCAGGCAGGGACATCAGAGACACCGAGGTAGAGGACCTTGCCGGAGGTAACCAGAAGATGGAGAGTATCCATGATCTCAGGGATAGAAGCAGTGTAGTCCCAGAAATGGAGGTAGTAGATATCAATGTAATCAGTGCGAAGCTTAATCAACGAATCGCGGACACTAAGAACAATGCCCTTCTTACCGTTACCAGAACGGTTAGCAACATTGCCCTTACCATCCTTCCACGAAGAATAGTCCTGACTGAACTTGGTAGCAATAACACACTGATCACGATTTCCCCGCTCCGCCATCCAATCACCAAGCCACCCCTCCGACTGACCAAACTGATATCCAGAAGCCGTATCAAAAGTGTTACCACCAGCAGCAACAAAGGCATCAAACAAAGCAAAAGATTGCTCCTTGTCCATGCTACCCATGAACTCCTTCCACGCAGTACCAACAGACATAGTACCAAGGTGGAAAGGAGAAGAACGAAGAGCATTGTTCTTAGCGACAAGCTTCAGGTTTCCAAGCGCAGTGGCCGGAGCGGGAGGAGGAGCACCCCACCATTGAGCAACATTGTAGCCGGCGGGGTCTTCACAGACAAGATCGGAGCGAGTAGGGACAGACATTTTGAAGGGAAAGAGTAAAGTAGTAAAGAGAAGTTGAAGAATTGAAGTGAAGCTGTAGAATAGAGAGTACTTGGTAATGATGGTTGTCAAGCTGTGTAGTGTGTAGCATCACAACAACCATCCAAGAAAGCGGTCGACATACTCAACTATATATACCCAAATCCCAAATGTCTCGAGCTAGCTTGCTCCATCTATGTCTCAAGATGTAAGGCTATCAACATAGCTACATGGCGGATTTGCCTTCCCCTCAATTTCCTTAATCCCGCAGCCACAACATGAAGCTGGAATATTCCTCGTAAGTCCATTATCTAAAGATCATCCCGAATAGGTCCTATTGTGCCTTTTTCTGTAACAGCTGTATGCATGTATGTATATGCACCCAGCACACACACTACCCCGTGCGGACTTAAGCACCCATCGGACTTAAAAAAGCAAGCTGACTTAAAACCACTGTACTTACTAAAACCCGGCCTGCTATGAAAAACCAATTGAAGCACAGAAAAGAAAACGGATTTAGCAAAAGCCCGCTGTGTTGTCCGAATTTATATGTATGTACATGTTTGCCAGTGGATAGTTGATTTCAACCGTTGGGTACACTACTGACGTCTCGGAACCACAGGTATTTCCATCACAATAGATCGGGTCATCTAAAGGTCTACTTTTATCGACAATAAATATATTACTTTGTATTTAGGTGACCATTTTACAGACGGAATAGCAATACTTCAAATATGTATGTACATGTCCATCATTCACGTTGGCATGTCACCGGACACCAAAGCCTTGCCCCATACTCAGTAGCCATCACCAATAATAGACGACCATACCCCGCTGACCTCATGACTAAAATCAAACAATTGCGAATAATGAATGTGCAGTGCTCCAAAATGACAATCAAGAAACAAAAAAGAAAACAGACCAGACAAAAAACAACCAAAAAACAAGACTGTAATATCCGAAAAGGAACAAGAGAGACACACAAAGTGACACAATCAAAATGTTACCCTCCTTCCTTCATAAAACTACCATCTCTGACTCCGACGACATCACCAATCATCATCGGCTCTAAACCTTGCGATCGCAATAGCGGGGAGTCTCTGGGACAGATGGCGCCGAAGCCCAAGATGACATTGTCTGGCCGGTAGTGTAAATCATGGCGATAACACCAAATACACACAAGGCAATGTCGGACGCCCTCCAAAGGCTAGACCGAGCAACAGCCTTGTAGTGAAGCATAGGCTACAATCAATGTTAGTATTTCTTTTTCTCCTCAGATAAAACAATGTAAAAACAACTTACCGGGTAGATGTAAACCAGCGGAATACACGCAAAGTTGCCAACCAACGCCACAAACTTGTCCAGGTTATCCGCACCACACCACGCAATGAACGCGCAAATAGCAACCACGACAAAGCGGAACACATTCTTTTGCCACTTGATATAAGGGTTGTACTTGCCCGACTTCGTGAACAGCGCATTCTCCGTAATACGAATTGCGGGGAAGATCTGGAGAGGCGTAGACAGCAGAATCGCCGTCGAGTACAGCAACTGCACAGTGTTGACCATCTTGCTGTCCTGGGGAAGATTCAGCAGGACAACAGTCTCCGTCTTGGAGCCATAGGCAGCATAAGAGAAAGCACCCATCGTCACAAAGAGGGTGGTAATAATCACCATCACGACAAACATGACCTTGGGGAATTTACTGGGCTGCTTCATAGATTCCTGAATAGGAATAATCAGCCCGATACCTTCAAATGTAAAGATCGCGGTACCGATGAAGAGCGTCCAGTCCTTCTCGTTGAACTGAATAATATCAGCAAGGCCATTGGTGCTGAGAGTAAGGATATCGTAGTAGAACAAGTATGCCAGGCCTACAAGAATAAAAGCGTCGGCAATGAGGGCGGTGAAACCGAGCTTTCCAATATCACGGAGTAGCGAAAACGGCAAAAAGATAATCATCTGCATAATAATCAGCCATGAAATATCAATGTGCGTTTTGCAGTCCGTCACCGCAAGAATAAAGGCCTGGAGGTTCTCTGACGTGAACACAATGTACGCAGCAACGAAACCAATCTGTGACAACACAATTGACGCCAGAATAATGTTCCGCATCCACTTGCCGTACAAAATTCCACCGATATCACCAAAGGAGCCCACAACCTTGAGCCGCGTCGTCACTAAAAGGACGAAGCAGTAGTAACTCAACGCCGCAACGCCCAGCAGCACAAGGTTGGAAAACATCATGCCTCCGTTCAAGTACGCGCGCGGAAGGAACAGTACGCCAGTTCCGACAAACGACTTGAGCAGCAACAGGGCAGCGCTAAGAGGACTGTTGGTGCCACTGCCACCACGAGTCTTTCTCCGTCTCTTGCGTCTTGTTGGTGTTAACAAAGCACTGTCCTCCATTGGTTGCTCATCTTCACTATCACTCCCGTCGTAGGAACCATCGTAAAGGTCCCCTTCGCCTCCAGAAGAGAAGTATTCACCGGGCTGGAGGTCTTCGTCATCCTCCTCCAACTCCTCACCAGCAAAGTGACCGTAAATGGTCAGGAATTCCAAAAAGCTCGAAGTCAAGAGCTTGGGTTGCGTTCCATTGACGCCATCACCCGCTTCACCTCCATCATAAGCCTCGTTCGATGGTCCTCCAGCGCGACGTACAAAGTTACGGCGGAAGCCACCTGGGACCTTGATCGAGGTAATATCAACTTGAGCATCTTCTGGCTCCGGGCGCAAAGCAGTAAAACTCTTGCTGCGCTGCATGCGCTGCTTAGCCTCTGCTTCTTCGGCCCACTTGTAAATTGGCCGAGTGACGTCACCACCTTGCAAACGAAGACTCGAGAATTCTTCATCCTCTTCAGCAGTGACACGGCCGCGGCCATCACGCGACTCACTATCCGACCCGGCGTCCGTCGGCTGCACTAAATGGCGACGGACAATCTCTGGGTTCTCATACACAGCAGAACCAGCACGCGGGCGCGAGTCAAATGAACCATAGTTCGAGATGGGCGCGCCAAACGGCGAGTGGGAGCGAATAGGTGGAGTACCAGACCGAATCGGTGGAGTGCCAAAACGAGGCGGAGTCGCACCACTGGGTCCGGAAAGGGCCGTAGCCAAAGCAGAGATACCGGGGCCGGCAAGATTTGGCCCGCCAACGGATCCCGCAAGCTGGGTCACAGAACCAGTGCGTGCGATTGGAACTTCATTGGCCAGACCAGAGGGGCCGCGAGGAGGAGTCCCAACTACCGCATTTGGGATTGGAGAGGCCAACCGAGCAATTGATTCGGATCTTGGCACACTAGAAGACAAGACGCCGTTGGGATCAAGCCGGGCAGCGTCAAGAAAACTGGGTGGTGCAGGCGATCCGGTGCGGCTACCACTCTGGGAGCCCATTTTTCAAGGATTTTGTCGAGATAGGTTGACGGTACGGTGACAACAGATATTGGTATGGTCGCGATGTTCAGCAAGCTGTAGTGGGTCGAGCGTAAGACGTCAGGGTACTGTGATGGCTGCAATCAATCAAGCTGATAGATGAAGGACAAAAACTCGCCACGTCTAACGGCGATAAAGATCTGAGACAAACCACAATTAAGCCAATAACAGACAACGAAATAAGTCCCTTATCTTTTCAAAGAGGGAAACAAAGTCAACAAAAAGAAATGACTGTGAGAGAACGAATGATAGCAGATCCGTGATAATTCTTCAAACAAGAAGAGAAGAAAAATCACAGGAAACGATAGAACACAGCGAGAGCCAGAAACGCTTGGACTGTACGCCGAGTGAAATAGTCACAAAAGAGGAAAAGAGGGAAGAGAAAAGTAAGAAAAGGCGCGAAAAAGCACTTGAGAAAAAGCTGAACGAGCTTGCGGTTTAGTATCAAGGGCACTTTTGATTTGCCTCAAAGTCAATCGCCTGTAATTGGTTCAAGACAAGATCAAAGTAGAATAGAAAACAGCACAAAGACGCGACAATGCAGGGGAAAACAAAAGCAAAGGAAGATGATAAGAATATTGTGGTATGTCTATGTTTATGTTGACCAATTTGTATGCAGCCAAGCTGACAAGCCCTCTAGCCAGGCAAGTCATACATAGTTTTAGGCGGTCTCTCGTAGCGGTCATATCAAAACAGCATTTGCCTTTGCATTTTGTGTTTATATTACCCATTATCGTAAGCGCTATCTATCAGTTATGGGAACCACATGATTTCAACAGGTAGCCGTCAACGTCATATTGCCATTACCAACGTCATGTGCTGCTTGCCTTGAAGATTGGCCTTCACAGTAATCGAGGGCTACAGTCCCAATATGGAAAGAGTATGAGATACCCAGCGACAGGGATACCACGATAAGCTTTGCGGGCAATCGTCGATACTTTTCGCATTCACTCCTTCCTCATTGGACGGCCATTGTTACAGACTTGAATATTGTGACTTGACAGTTGGAGAGCATATTTATACATATTGGCCGACAAGGAATCAATTCCGCAGAGTTAAATTCAAGGCCCCGATTTCACAGGAAATTCTCCATACTTTTTGCACAAAGAATCACAGTTTATAACGGGAGAGCAAAAAAACAGTTCGATATACTCTCCAATATCAAAAGGTACTTTCTGTTTAAACGAGACCCACAACACTTCGCCCCGCCTTCCTCGTGCTCAAACACGCAGACCTGAGTGCATTTTGGGGTCTATAAGGAAACAGCCGTCGGCAATGTGCTCCTTCCAAGATTGTCACCCCAGAACATCTGTGTTTGTAGATGATTTTGCCACTACCTCTGGTTGGCAGACATATGTTTATCCTTTCATGCGGGATGAACATGTTATGTATCTGATATCAACATGCCAGAAAACGTTATTCGAATTTGTATTTGGAGATAATGGTTATCAATTTCCCGTGTTTGTGGTTACCTTGACGTGAGACAGAATAATGCACATGTTTCGAGGATTACACATGGGGGGAGCTACATTCGCCCATCTTAAAGATGGCGTCGGATATATGATATCCGGTGTTCAGGTCTTGTGTGGGTTTATACTGTCCGAAAGTTTGCAAGCGAGCTTGCCTGATATACAAATAACACATATGGGTACTCAAAATTCCGTAAGTACAACTTCCAGACCTGTTTCAGACTCTCGGCTTCTATCACCAAAAGACGTCAAGGGTTATACCCTATCAAGCGCAAAAAGATTCTTGTCTCGTGATCACTTGTCTCCCTCACAACCCCTTCGCTCGCTTAGCTCAGTTGGTTAGAGCGTCGTACTAATATTCAACCTCGAATATCAAGTAATGCGAAGGTCGCCAGTTCGACCCTGGTAGTGAGCACTTGACTTTTTGGCATTCCACTCCGATTTGTTCCAGTCGGCACTCGAGTTGCGCCGAAGTGGGGCTACTAAGCGTTTCAAGGTCAGGAAATGACGACATGGCGGGAGCTATTAAAGATTTCCACTTAGTTTGAATTCTCATTTTTTTCACTCTCCGTTTATATTATTTCTACAACAAATACAATGGCTTCCACAATTTCAAAGATTGCACGCACCCTTTCTGCTTCGGGCCCCGCTTTGCCGGAGGGTGCGGAGAAAGCTACCGTTGCGGCGGGTTGCTTTTGGGGTGTAGAGCACATTTACCGGCGCAACTTCGGTAACGGGAAAGGACTTTTGGATGCGGCTGTGGGTTATACTGGTGGTGATAAGGACCATCCTAGCTACAAGGCGGTTTGCACCGGTAGCACCGGCCGTGAGTACCATGATTACATCTGATTGAGATCACCACAGCTAACTTGAACAGACGCCGAGGCTCTTCAAATTATCTACGACCCCAAGGTCGTCTCCTACCGCACGCTGATCGAGTTCTTCTACAAAATGCACGACCCCACCACGGTGGATTCCCAGGGCCCCGACGTCGGCACGCAATACCGCTCCGCTATTTTCTTCCACACGCCCGAACAAGAGAAGATTGCCCAGGAGGTGACTAAGGCTGTTGGTGAGCAGTGGTATGCGGGGAAGCCGCTGGCGACGCAGATTGTACCAGCCGGGACGTGGTGGAACGCCGAGGATTATCACCAGTTGTACTTGCAGAACAACCCAAGTGGATATGAGTGCCCGAGTCACTTTGTCAGAAAGTTTGCTGAGCTGAACTATTAGATTAATATGACAAAAGAAATAGAAGACATAAGAAAGAGTGGTATTTGTATAAATATGAAATGACAAAAAACAAGAAATTGCTACCTAATAAAACATCGTACACTGATCGCTTATCAACCTAAAAGAAACCTCTACTTGCGGCGCTGGTTCTGCATCATGAGAATCTGAGCCATGCGAATGAAGATGTTAATGAAATCCAACTCAAGTGAGATAGACTCGTTAACAGGGTCTCTAGTCATAGCACCTCTCTGAGCAAGTCTGGCATGGTGAAGCACCTTCTGCACATCGTACAGAGTGAATCCACCAAACAGGGCAAGACCACCGTACAGCCACATGTTCTCAGTGAAGGCGAGAGTCCGCACAGCAGTAGCGGGAATGACCATGGGGGCAAGACCGGAGGCAGCAACGATGGCGGCACCGGCGAGAAGAGGACCACCGATGTACAAGTACTTGTCCTGCTTAGCGGTGGCACCAACAATGGAAAGACCACCCATCATGGCGACAGTGTATAAACCAGCGCGAGCGATGAGAGGACCGGGCATGAAGGCGAGCATAGGGGCAATCATGGCAGCCTGGGTGGCGTTGAAGGCAGTCCACATGGCGTACTTTGGGATGTAGCTGTTGAGAAGAGGGTTAGTATCTATCAAGTCAAAGTGTGGAATGGATTGGTGACTTACTTATCGGGGTGAATGCTCCGGGTGCCAATCATGGTACCGAAGGAGAGAGCAAGACCACCAATACCAACGATCCAAGGGTTGGTGACCATGATACGGTAGACAAAGCCGCTCTTGATCATCTGCTGGGCGGTAAGACCAATGATACCGACACCAAGACCGGTGTGCAAGAAAGTATCATTCAGATACTCCCGCTCAAACAAAGGGATAGCGCCATCAGTACGAGTCTCCCGGTTGAACACCAGGTTAATGGCAGTCAAAGTACCACCAAAGATAGCACCACCAACCAGCAACTTGCGCAGATTTGACGTAGGAGCAGCCTGCTGGTAAGCTTGCTGGTTGTATGCGCGACGAATAGAGCCCTTACCAAGGGCATTCTGAAGAGTCGGGGTAGGTCGGGCAGTGAAGAAGGTTGATACTGGCAGCTTGGCAGTGTGAATTGAGCGGGCAGGGGCGGCGCGGAGGATGTTCCGGGCCATAGCCGCGGGGGCTGGACGGAGAAGGGCGGAGAAAGCCATGATGATTGTCGCAAATATCAAAGATGATTCTGCAAAATGTTAGATGAAGACTTGGATATGATGTTAGGTATGGAGGACTGACGCACGCTCTTAATCGCGGGTAGGATGCAATTTAATAGGTTCAAGCTGACAAAGAATGCAGGTGGACGGGATTGGCAATTTGAGAATCCTTAAACCCTGGACGACGACTTCTGCCTTATGACGTAGGAATTTGGACATTTTTATTGGTTGGTCTGTGGCTTAGTAAGCTGGAGAATTAGCTAGAAGCGGCGAGAGGGTAATTGTATATAAGAGACGGGGACGGAGTTAAGAAATGATTCCGAGGGATATAAAAAGTTGGTGATGGGTATAAGCGGAATCAAGAGAGTGACTGTATATGGATATAGATGCATTTTTTGGAGGATGTGTACGTCATTGATAGTCGTCATGTGAGTATAGATGGGTTTTCACGTCAGTCATCATAATACTCTGTTTGTTCATGTCTCGTTTTCAGATGATGCAAGGGTATGGCAACCCTATAGAATAAGGAAGGTGACGCCAAGAAAGGAATCCCGAAATATCTCGGTGTTTGGGATAATCTATTTCCAATATGCGTTGTACTTTACTATCACAGCAACAAAAGCGTCAAACATCTTAATTGATGTCGCCCAAGGTTTCACTCAGACTTTTCTCTTCCTTTACCGACGCCACAGTAGTGCGACGATCCATTAATTGAAACGCATAGAGGGATTACGTATGTATGACGGTAGTCCAAGGCTAGGCGGTTGAGGTTGACTTTGTTTGTTATTGGGTATAAGAGAGGACGTTATCCAGTTTGATACTTTGCGGGACGAAGTATACCCTTCATCTTTGGTATTCATCTTGTCAAAATCCGCCAAAATGCACTACAAAGCAATACAGTCAACGCTGATATCAGCCCTGATTACATCCACACTGGCAACATTGATAGACAGTGAAAGTTCAATTCCTACTCAGCCACAACTGTCACCAACGACCACAACCGGAAACTCCACGGCCACTCCCGCCACTCCCGCCACATCCAGCAACATTTGGCTCAACATATTTGGCGAAAGAGACGGGGCCGTCCCGCTGAACTGCACATGCAGCGGACCGGATATCTGTTGCGACACTACAAAGGGGCTGATTTGTGGATATGGGTCGTGTAAGAGCCAGCATTGAGTGAGTGACTTGTCAATTCGGAATTGGATATGGGGGCCATTGAAGGAGTTTAGGGTTCTTATTGTATAAAGCTACAATCACTGAAGATATTCAGTTTCTCTTCTTCTGGTTTTTAACTTTACCCTTCTACTTGCGTGGCCATGATCCCCTATTCCTATTACATGTATGTCTTCTGCAAGCTTCCAGCCGCTGACGATCCATGTCTGCATCATTGTTCTTTTACCTGGCTACATACACTGCTGCACCATTCACCGTCTTTTTGAGAGTGTGACGGTGCATTGGTGTAGTCATCAAGGGAAGGCATGAAGGAATAAAGGAGTGCCATTGCAGAAGAAAAGAGTATTTATGTGGGGTTTATGGGAATTTGACAATGTTCTTTGATACATAGAATGCTACATGAATACTCGACCGTCGATTTTGGAAAGTGTGTCGGTAGTTTAATCAAAAGAAGGTCCTTTGAAAATAGTAACTACTGCAATGGTCTCATGTGCCCACGTTCACTTAGCCATCTTATCTTGACGTCCGATCTCTTGGCATGTAAATTAAACCATCTCCAGTCAAGATCATCAAAGTATCTTTTCTCTCCACTCTCCACATTGTCACTACCAAACAAACAAAGAAGTCTCTATGACTTGTAGTCTAAGGGATCTCTTCCCGCATAGCTCATCCATCCAATTCACAGAACAAATCCTAGAAAATGGCTCTTTACCCTTGCTCCGAAGAAAATCAGAGATCGTTGTCTCCTCCCCTCTATTCCTTCAATCCTCCAAAATAAAGTCCCAGCACCAAAAAAGCTCTGTAAACTTCTCATTCTACTCCTCTAGACCTCTTGATGCTTTGATATCCCCACTTTGTAGTATAACCAAGCACCCGCACTAAATCTAGTTCTCCAAACCCGAACTGGGAAAGAACCGTCTGACGGAACTGCACGTCGTATATACTTGTTGTGTATGGGAAACTGTTGACGCTGGTATTTACCGCGATTGTTCGTTTTAAAGAATTTCGTTCTTTCCTTTTTCTATCGCCCAAGATTTTTCACAGATTCCTAAAAAAAAGCATCAAATCTCGGCCGGCCCTGGTTCATGTCTTCCACTTTCCCCTCACAGACACATTAAATCTTCCTCTTGTTTTTTTTTATCTCCCTGTCTGCCTTGTAACGCTACTCCCCGAACTTCTCTTCCGACTGAGGCACCGTGCTTCATCAACATAACACTGATTTGTTTAGACATTGACGAACCTGACTACCATTCATCCAATCCAATTCCGCATTTGTTACACCATGACCAATTGATCCTCGATAGCTACTTGGTTCTTCTCTCGTCACGTTTTTGATATTCGCCAGTATTTCTTCGCCATATCCCTTCACCGGCATCATTCACTACTTTACACGCGCGACAATTTCAGATCCAAGCTCACCGCATTGTTGACTGACTTCAATCTATACTTTGTTCTACACCGACTACCGGACACCGATAAACCCTCTCGACAAGAAACAAAACCCTCGTCCTACCCCCCACCATATCCATAACATTGTCGCATTTTGTCTGCTTGCTGGTCGACCTGACGCCGCCACCAGCACTGACACCAAATACCCCCCCACTACCGGATTAAACCCCGCTGTCACCTCCGCTCTTTCTCGACTTCTCGACCCTCATCTGCTGTATATATACAACATAGCTAGTCACTTAGTCCCACGAGTAGCTCAGCTTTCGCCGCTGCCATGAGACGCTCTCGTGGAGCCCAGGGCTCGGCCGCCTACCGGGCCCTGTCTCAACAGAATGCCTCAAATACTCAGGACCCCGCTGCTCTGATTCGATCGTTCAATGTTGAAGCTAACCCGACTCGGCCCGTACGTCCATCTCCATTGGCCGCTTCGACTATTCGCGATATGCCTCTAGACTTCTTGGAGCGCATTCGGTCTTTTCCCTTGTTCAATAGCGCTCCTGAAGAGTTTCTGATTGCCATTGGTCAACATCTTAAGCCTCAGGTGCATTCAGTAGCCGACCATGTTATCTGCGAGGGCGACCAGGCTAAAAGCATGTATTGGATTGTCCGCGGTACTGTGGGTGTTACATCCAGAGATGGTGAGGCCGTTTATGCCGAGTTACAGCCAGGTGCCTTCTTCGGCGAGATTGCTATTTTGATGAACATTCCCCGGACTGCTACCATTGTTGCGCGCTCCAAGTGTTTGCTGTTGTCATTGAAGAAGGAGGATCTTCAAGCTGAGCTTCCCAAGTTCCCAGAGATGGAGAAGTTGATCCGGGAAGAGGCACAGGAACGTTTAAACATTCTTCAAAAGAAGCGCGAGGAGCGTACACTTGCTCAACATCAAGCTAGACTACGGGAAAACAAGCCGTCTCCCGTGAACCCAAAGAAGCGCAAATCTCCCAGTCCCAGTCTGATTGAAGATCCATCTGGTGGTAGTGTTTTAGGTAGCGCACAAGTTAACATCCGCGCCACTCTGCGCGAACTGCCTTTGTTTTCTGCATTGTCGGATGACGTCCTACATTTCCTGGGATTGAGTGCTAGTCCCAAGACATACCCACCTTTCACAGATATTGTCACAAAAGGAACTCCAGGCAATGAGATTTACTTTATTGTTGGAGGTGAAGCAGAAGTCCTCATTGACCAGCGGTATCCCGAGTCTCACACAGCCGCGTCAATCGATCCGGCAAAACCAGATATCTCCTTTTTCCAGCGACCACGATTAAGAGAGGGTCAGTATTTTGGCGAAGTAGCTAGTCTCGGTCTTGCGCATAAACGTACAGCTACAGTCAAAGCTATTACCACAGTCGAATGTCTAGTGATTCCCGGCCCGGCACTAGAAGAACTCTGGTCTCGCACCGATATCCGTGATCAAGTCGAAGAGACGGCTAAACAGCGGTATAGAACGGCTCATGAGTCGGCCCAAGATGATGATGACACTGATATGCTCGATGTCGCGCATGAAACCCCCGACTCGAGTGTTCTTGCGGCGGGTAGCGACGTCTCTGACCAGTTTGCTAGTTTTGCATTTTCCGAGTCCTTGAAATCAAAGGCTTCGGTTTCTTCTCTGTCCTCATCGGGCTCCACGTCTTCGACGTCCAAGAAGCACGACATGCATGAAGTTAAATCGACGCCCGATCCAGATCCGTTTCTTAGTGTTGACATGGAAAACATGCGGAATCGTCGCAAGGGATCAATTGCTCCCCCCACGCCACCAGCTGATATGTCATCGCCGATTTCACAGAAGCCTTCGCATCCGCTGGCGCTAAACTTTATGTCGATGTCGGATAGTCCGTCATTGCCACCAATTCACTCACCGCCTCCGGATATCGAGGAAATGCCGGCCACCAAACGGATGCGCATCATGCCTAAGCGACGTGAGAGCGCAGAGCAACCGGTGCCGGATTTTGTGCTAGAGAGTGTCTTTGCGCTGTTTTCGTTGGCAGATGTCATGAGAATGCGGGCAGTTTGCGCACATTGGAAGCGGATTTTAGCGACATCGCAAAAGATTTGTCAGGATATTGACTTGTCGGTACACAATCGGGTAGTGACAGACTCGCTGATTAAAGATGTGCTGGCGCCTTTTATTGGGCATCGGCCGCGAGCTATCGACATTAGCAACTGCTTTCATATGACGGACGAAGGGTTCTCTATACTATCGAAGCAGTGTGGACGGAATGTGAAGCGGTGGCGTATGCGGTCAGTATGGGATGTTTCGGCGAACCAAATTCTGGAAATGAGTGAGGTGTCGAAGCAGATGGAAGAAATCGACTGGAGTAACTGTCGCAAAGTTGGTGACAACCTCTTGGCTAGAGTTACAGGGTGGGTTGTCCCCGATCCGCACCCGGAAGGACTGCGACCGACAACGTCTAATGGGAAAAAGAACTCGCCGGCAAAACGGTCAGCGGTGGACAAGGCGGGCAATAAGACGCCAGCGCCAGGAACGGTCATTGGATGTTCTAAGCTGAAGCATTTGAATTTGTCGTATTGCAAGCATGTTACAGATCGATCAATGGCGCATTTGGCGCTACATGCGTCACAGAGGCTGGAGAGTTTGACATTGACTCGGTGTACGACTATTTCCGATGCAGGGTTCCACAGTTGGGCACAGTTTAGATTTACGAATCTTACGAGACTCTCATTGGCGGATTGTACGTATCTCACGGATAATGCGATTGCGTCGTTGGTTAACGCGGCAAAGGGGCTACAGTACTTAGATTTGAGTTTCTGCTGTGCGCTGTCGGATACGAGTACAGAGGTTGTTGCTTTGGGACTCCCGCTGCTCAAGGAACTTAGACTGGCGTTTTGCGGTAGTGCCGTTAGTGACGGAAGTCTAGGATGTGTTGCGTTGCATCTTTCCAATCTGGAGGGGATTTCTGTCCGTGGATGTGTTCGAGTCACTGGTGGTGGTGTTGAAGCATTACTCCAAGGATGCAGCAAGTTGAAGTGGATCGATGCCAGCCAGTGTCGCAATCTAGAGCCGTGGGTGAAGAGCGGTGCAGTTGGTCTATACGGTACAGATGAGTACGGTGGAAACGGTCTTAAAGAGGGAGAAGAACCGGTTGCACTTGAACGGGCCAGTGAGAGTGGACCAAGACTATTCCCGGGTCGATCTTTAGGAGGACGGGGCGTCAGAAGAGATGAGAAGGTTACGTTTATTTTGACTAAAAGTATGAATGGTTTGAGGTAGTGGGCGGTTTGTCTATATGGACATTTGTTTATTCCCTTTTGTTGTAAATTACATATCAATATACAGTTATACATAGAGATTTATATGAAGTTTGAGTGGAAACAAAGTGATAAAAGTGTGTAACGTGGAGCCCCGCTTAAGTTGTGTGGACTGTGCATTTATGAATTAGCACTGTATGGAAATACCAGTCTGACTCTATTTTCGTTGGAGAGTGACTGAGATTCATCATACACATTCAAATCATCAGCAACTCAAAATGTCTCTTCAAACGATTCAGTTAACAACGGCGTCAGATGGGGTAGTTCACACTCTTCTTGTAAAGAACCTTCAGAACGCGCCGGCAATTCACGCTCAACTATTAGCCCGCAACACAGAATACGACTATGCCTTTCTCGATGGGTCCATTGCAGTTTCGCAAAAACAGGTGTTAAGTTCTGTTTTCCGGGCGTTGGCGGCGAGAGATTCAGGGTCCTTGTTGACGGCGAATGTGCATTCGGAGATTGTCCATTTCATGAACCCTTCGCGGAATGTGAGTTATTTTATAGCATGATGGGGGTTATTACTAACAGAAGTAGATCTCTGAGTCTTATTCACGATTTGGTATCTCAGGGAAGAGCACTGCTATCATCGTTTGTAAAGTTGCGCCAAAGGAGGAGGGACCTGAAATTGCGAGACATTTGAAGAGTATCGTTGAAGGAGATGTCGTGGAATTGACGGATGAGAATCTGGAAGGCGTCACGGACTGGGCAAAGGTGAATAAGTACTATAAGTTGAATGGACTACAGTGGTTGGCAAAGTTGCCAGTGGAGGAACAGAGAGAGAAGAGGGAGTCTTTGATTTTGACTTCGATGGCGGTGAAGGGCATCTAGATTGCATACATATGCACATACAATGACAAAATATACGGTGTGAGCACATTTCTTTCTTTAGCCTATTCACCCGGTAGTTTGGAGATGTAATGCACTCGCATGTTTGGTGAGTACGCAATGTACGTTTGAACCTTGTTCTTGGCATACTCCCCAAGCAAGACGAGGCGAGATCTAGCCATTTCATTACGTCAACAAGGTAATTCCAAGCGCCATTTGTAATACTCTTTGACCGTCAAAAGCCGTCATCATCCGTATATAGCCTTTCTCAATGATAGGGTTATCAACCCCTGAAATCAGCGCTTCAAGATAACCAGTCGGGACTACCCAAAAAGGAAATGCGCATATTTTTACCTGGGGCTGGAGCGCGGGGCGGAGAGGTCAATGCGGATTTCCGGGGCGGAAAAGGAGATAGGAGAGGACAGGACAGGTTAGAGGCCGTGTTTATGGATACTTCAGTGGTGTTTCATGGGCGTAGAGTAATTATAGATGTTTATGCTGGTGGTCGGGTTTACCCGGGGTTTTGAGAGAGTCACGATAATAGATCGGGATGATGAAAGTCGGGCGGATTCTTATCATAGGGGAGTACATATGTAGACATGATAAAGACTGCATATGCACATACTTCAAGGGAACTAAACAAAGGCATGATTTACTTTCAACGCCTTCGGTCAGTTATACTTTCAGCCCATCCGTTAATTGATAAGAGGCTCTGCAACAGGATTCAAAAGGCAAATCCTCCATGTACCAATAAGATTCATAGGAATCAGCATGTAATCATTTATGTATGTACATACATTTGCACATGCGCTGGCAACGCCACTAAGCAGAGCCGCATTGTCTGTACCCATATCCCCCAAAAACGCCCAGAACAAGCCAAGAACGCACAGAGAATTAGTCTTGGCGTTTTCCGTTGATACATTTCAATTGTTTCCCTTCTATCCCAAAAGAATCCTCGACTTGATCACCACCAACTAGTCTTGGCGTATCAGTCGGGCTAGTGCAGTTCTTGGCGTTTTGGGGGGAGCAACACGGCGGTAAGAAAGACTAGAAAAGAAAAAACCCAAAGTCAATGAGGCTGGTATCACCACGTCGTCGTTGCATGAGGGTTGAAAGTCTATGACCATGTCGTTTTGGTATCAGTACAGTCTAGGGAAATTCCAAGCGCTGTCTTGGCTTTTGAGCGTTGTTTGTTAGGCCGGTTGAGTCTGATCGCGAAGGATGCGGAGGCTTCCTGGAGGCTTTCTGGAGGCGAGGCGAGGTGCCTATGAATTGAGATATCAGAGGAAAGTGACCCACTCAATGGGTGGTGTAGTTGAGAATGGCAATTAGTGACGCAATTGGGTTGATAGTTTACGACAATGGGGGATAGAAACACTCCTATGTACAATGTACAGACATGCATATGTCTCTTATCAAAAGTAAAATGTACGTACCCAGCCAACCCGCCAAGCCCAAAGAGACTCGGTAGAAACAAAAGTCCGAAAATCAAATCATTATGCCATCTATTTTGACCTACTAGAACCTAGATTCAACATCATCTTCTGTTTCGTGATTATCAAGCGTTAGACTAGACTAGTTCCCCAAACTTATTTAGATCATTCTGACTAGTCCACACAAAGAACATAAAAACGTAAATCCACCCCGTCCATCGGTTCAAATTCATCTCTGATCATTCGCTGATTAAACAAAACTCACCTGGCTCTTTACCTTACCGCTTATCCCTACTGATACTACTTGATTTCATCCGTGCTGCTGGACACACGCCCCTTTGACTCTATCATATCTCATCCTTGACATCCTCCGTCTCATGCTTATCTGACTGGTTCAGGTTCTTTGAAATTTACTTGTGTATATAACTTGCGGACTCCCCGAGTTGGTTTCTTCTTCTTCGTTGTTTCTTTATCGCTGATTGACAGGTTCAACCAACACTTTACTTTTACTTTTCCTACTTATATCTTTCACTCTACGATACTCTACTTCACTCTCAACTTCAACGACTTCTACAACTTCCACAATCAATCATAATCATCATGTTCGCTACACGCACTTTCAAGACCGTTGCATCGGCCACTTCTAGAAGTCTCACTACTTCTTTCCGTCCTACCATTTCCGCCGTAACCAGTAAGTTCCTTTTCCAGTCTCATTCACCTTCACTTTCACTTTCACTCTCACTCGAGTCTCATTCTCACACAATGCCATCCCTGTCAAACACCACCAAAATACCCGAAACACGTCGTTTCCCGCTGAGCCGCAAAAAACACACTCGCGCTTATCTTATCCTAAAACAAATTTACTAACCCCAACCCTAGACATTCCACGTGCCTCTGCTTCTGTTCAAGTTCCTTTCCGCCGGACTCTCGCTCAGCTTGCCTCGACTACCTCGCCTACTCCCGAAGAGGCAACCCCTTTCAACTCTTCTATTGATCCTTCTTCATTGTCTATGTCTGAGCATGAGGATCTTCTTCTTGATGTTATTGCGTCTCACAAGCTTTCTGCCCCATTCAAGGCTCGTCCTTTTGTGCGGGTTATCAGAGCGCCGTTGATGCTTGATGAAGAACACATTGAGACTTCGTTGACTTTCACTACCATGATTGGCGAAGGTAAGATGGGTTGCAGACCCATCATCTTCCTTGATGAGAAGGAGGGTGCTCTTCTCGGATACTACCATCTTGGCCGTCGTCTCGCCGGTCACGCAAAGATTGTTCACGGTGGTTTCCAAGCCGTTCTTCTCGATGAATGCATGGCTCGTGCATCTTTCCCCAGACTTCCCGCTCACATTGCCGTTACCGCCTCTCTTAAGATTGACTACAAGGCTCCTCTCCCCGTGAACCACTATGTCGTCCTCAAGGCCGAGACAGTCAAGGTTGAAGGGAGAAAGGCCTGGGTTGAAGGTGAAGTGTCTGATGCTAGAACAGGCCAAGTCTATGCTAGTGCCTCTGGGTTATTCGTACAGCCTAGATGGGCTGAGAAGATGGCGCCGATCCGCTAAGCTGGAGGATTGAGGACACAACGCCCTGGCGGCTGTTGTGTTATATGATGGGTTGGTGGGGATGTCAAGAACATGCAAACATCCCCCTATTATGATTTTCCTTATGACTTGCTCTTAGAGCGGCTGGTATATCAACAGCCACTACTACGCTATCTCCCGTACTACTACAGTATCTCCCATAGCAGCCTTTTGTTTTCTGTTCTTTTTACATTTTCCTTTGTTAGTTAGTTAGGTATACAGAACTGGAGATGACCTCCAAAATAAATGCGTACATACAACATACAACATACAAACATACACAAACATAGACTGCCATCGTGATACTTGTACAACGTATGTAAATGCCTTGATTGCCGGTTAAAGGATTAGCCCCACTTTCGGCTTGACTTGGAGATAAGTGGGGATTTCCGCATGTTGCTCGTGGATTGTGACGGTATCTGCAGTTGCAGTTGGAGGTTATCGGCAGGGGTGTATGGAATTTAGGCGAGAGGAAACGTTGGTTGTTGCTTTGAGCATATGAGTTGATAAAGTACATATATCCAGTTTATTTCCATTGAACTTGACGACTTTCTTTTTATTCTCAACTTCTTTGATCATCGTGATTTTGGTGTATATCATTCAAGTCTTCAAGTCATCATGTCATCTACTACTCCCCCGATACTATGGCGTCACCCAGACCCTAAGTCGACTAAGATGTATCGTCTGATGCAACATCTAAACAAAACCGAGTCTCTGAATCTTACGACCTTCACCGATCTTGCAACCTGGAGTAGTAGTAATCGCAATGCATTCTACACCCATCTTTTCCATTTTCTCGGCTTCCTTTATACCGGGAGCTTCACGCGCGCCGTCGATGAGACAAAGGGAATTCATGAGGTCCCTGCATGGTTTGAAGGCGTCAATTTGAACTTTGCAGAGAACATGCTCTATAGTTCCGGCCTTTGCTCTTCTGACGCACCGTCATGTGATGCCTCTAAGAAGGGTATCGTTGGTAAAGAAAGTGACAAGGTGGCCATCATCTCTGTCCGTGAAGGTGGAGAGGATATCAAGAAGGTTACATTTGGAGAACTTCGTACCTTGGCCGGGAAACTTGCGGGTGTCCTTGCCGCTAAGGGAGTCAAAAAGGGAGATAGAGTTTTGGCAGCTGGAGCGAATAGTGTGGAGATGTTGACTTTGTATCTTGCTGTACAGTGGCTGGGTGCATTGTTTTCAAGTGTAGCTACCGACATGGGAGTTGAAGCTGTAGTACAGAGAGCCAAGTTGATTGACCCGAAAGTGAGTGTTTTCAGAGTACTTTTGGATACTTGACTAACACATACAGTTCATCTTTTGTGACGACGCCGCGGTATACAACGGCAAGACAATCGATCTCCGTTCAAACATCACCGCTATCCAAGCCGCCGTAACTAACAACTCTACTACCCCATCCTTCACTAATCTTGTCGTCATCCCCCGATTCTCCAAACCCTACGACATATCAAAGATCCCGCAAACAATCACATTCGCCGACTTCCAGTCTCTCCAAACTTGCATTCCAGCATTCGTCCATCTCCCATTCGACTCTCCTTCCGTAATCTACTACTCCTCCGGAACAACCGGACCCCCCAAAGCCATCGTCCACAGCATCGGTGGAATCCTAATCAACATTCTCAAAGAAGGCACTCTCCATGAATACCGTGATGAACACTCTACCGCTTTACAGTTTACTACTACCGGTTGGATAATGTACCTAGGCGCTGTAGCTCCCATCTTATTCGGTGGATGTGCCGTATTATACGATGGAAGTCCCCTGTTCCCTAAACGGACAATCCTCCTCGAGTTAATCGAGAAATTCAAAATCAACAAGTTGGGCGTTGGACCCCGCTGGATGTCCGAGCTAGCAAAGAATAACATCATCCCCACCAAAGTCGCCAATCTTTCCTCTCTCCAAGTTGTCACCAGCACCGGTATGATTCTCCCCGACGACCTATTCAAATGGTTCTACTCCCCCCTCGGCTTCCCTTCCACAACCCACCTAGCAAACCTATCCGGCGGCACCGACATCATCGGATGTTTCGGCCTAGAAAACCCTCTTGACCCCGTCTATCTCGGCGGAACCCAGAATACAGCCTTAGGAATCAAGATCGCCGTATTCAACAGTTCCCTTCCCCACGGTGCCTTATCAACTACATCTACCAAGGACTCCCGAGAAATCACAGACGGAAGCCCCGGTGAACTTGTCGCCACCGTTGCATTCCCCAATACCCCTCGTTTCCTATGGGGTGACTCCACGGCCCTTAACGCCCCAGGACCAAAGTATAAGAAGTCCTACTTTGAAAGATACCCCGGTGTCTGGGCCCACGGCGACTTTGTCACCATCCACCCCGTCACAGGTGGTCTCTACTTCCTAGGTCGTTCCGACGGTGTCTTAAACCCCTCTGGTATCCGCTTTGGTTCAGCCGAGATCTACAACATCATAGACCGATACTTCGCCTCCTCAATCGCCGACTCTGTCTGTGTAGGTCGTCGTCGGACAGGAGATATCGATGAACGGGTGATGCTCTTCGTGGTTATGAAGCCTGGAGTCTCCTTCACAGATGCCCTACGCAAGGAAATTAAGCGGGAGATTGGCACTCGTTTGAGTAAACGACATGTGCCGAGTTTTATCTTTGCAGTCCCGGAGATTCCAGTTACTGCTAATGGGAAAAAGGTCGAGGTTGTTGTCAAGAGAATTGTTTCCGGACTTGGTATGGGACAAGGTGCCGGTGGTGGTCTGGCTAATGCCAATTGCCTAGAGTACTTTGAACGCTTCATTAAGGTTGAGAATGACAATGATACTTTCAAAGGCAAGTTTTAGTAGACAGACACTTAATCAGAAAACAACCATATCAATTTACAATACAATCCAATACAATCCAATACAATAAAAAACAAAACTAAACATCTAAAGATACGCCATCCATAAAGCATCACTCATCGCCAAATTCATCGGGTTAACAGCCTTCGCCACCAAATCAATCACACTCTGAGTCGCCGGCAAATTACCAGTACTCTGCACCGCCAAAGCCGCCGCCTTCTTGACAATCCCGTCCGAGTTCAACTGCACGCTTTCTCTCAAATGCGTCTCCGTCATTGTATGTCCTGCCGCGTTGCCATTTCCGTGACGTTGGTTCGCATGACTGGTTGCCCAGTGAGTAATTTCATCGCGAACAAACAATGCAAGTGCATGCTCAAGATCAGGCCCAGCAGGCTCAGTAAGACACTTGGAAATCGCATGCATAGACGCCGTGAAGATACCTTCCGTGGCAATCGGGCCCATGAGCATCTGCAAGTTGGGTGTAAGACGGAAAGGTACCGGCTCGGGGTTGTGGAAGAACGGCTTGCTAGATGACACATACGGAATGAGGTCAGTGCCCCAAATGTTACCCGTGGCTCGCGAAATCATCATCTTCTGTGGCTGTCTGTTGTGCATAGACATGATGTACGTCATAAACGACAGAGACGCAAGCTGGTACGAGAATTGCTTGCGGAACAAAAAGTACTGCTCACAATCATCGTACACGGTGTGGAAATAGTCGAGAACAATGTTGGGCGGCACAAGATCTTCTTGGATCGCGTGAAATACTTGATAACGGGCTTGCAGATTGTGAGTCTGATCCGTTTGTCCAGGAACCTAGAAACAAAAAACAAGTACAAGTTAGACACCATTCTCTGTAGAAATACAATACAAATGTTACTTACCACGCTCTTGACATCCAATAACGCATGTAGTCTCTCAATCATCACCAGAATAGGCTTATCTTTGGGAATCCCGATACGCCGGCAGTAACTTTCAAACACCGCTTGTAACGAGATATAAGACGTATCCTCGTGTACCATGCGCAAATGAGAAGCCAAAGGTACCATCCACGGCAGCGTGAACTTGAGAT
This sequence comes from Huntiella abstrusa, assembly GCA_025685495.1. Classification (NCBI taxonomy): domain Eukaryota; kingdom Fungi; phylum Ascomycota; class Sordariomycetes; order Microascales; family Ceratocystidaceae; genus Huntiella; species Huntiella abstrusa. Next base: position 55,949 of record JAJNMT010000046.1, read on the forward strand.
CTCTCCGACGAGTCTCCTTCTTGGCAGCCAAAGTCTCATTCAACCCACGGAAGAGTTGACAAGTCTTCTCTTCACGACGGCAGTGTCGGGCGGCGGGGTGTTGGACAGCCCAAGAGTGCACTGAACCGTCGTGTCCACGGATCTTGAGACGCCGGTAACTGGCCGAAACGCCCCGAATAAGATCAACATTGGGGAGGAACCGTTGAATCCGAATGAAGTCTTGGTTCTTATCCTTGTGCTGCAAGTACTGGCCAGGCATCTCAACCTCATCAAATCTCTGGTATGGGAACTCACTCAAATGCGGCGAGTAAGACTCCAATGGTACCGTAGACACCCGACGATCCAGTTTATCCTCAAACTTGTTGCGCCACGTACGGAGTCGCTGAATGTACTCGTACATCGTAGGCTTAATAGTAACAAAGTCCGCCTCGAACGAAGCCTTGATATGCGGCGGCAAAATAGTATCCGCAAAACGAGTGATATTCGTCTCGGTCGCCGCTGGTAGCTTGACATCCTTGCCGAACGAATGCGGCATACGGCTAACATATGCCAACCCATCGTTCAAGAGCGCCACAATCAACCGATAAGCATCTTCATCCAGAGGACACTTGAATTGTTTCTGGATCTGGTCAACCATGGTCTCCATTGACAAGGCAAGGAGCGGGAAAGCGGTCTTGAGAATGGCAAGCAATTGATCAAGGTAGTCCCACACGTGAATCTTGGGGGTCTCGGGTGCTTCAGGCTCTTTACCAGCTGCCCCGGCCTGTGCACGCTGGCGAGAGAGTCTCTGCTCGTGAAGCTTGCGCATGTTATTTACATCCTCGCGGACAGTACGCAAGTTGAAGTAGAGGGCCTGAGGATACTGCTGCGCAATCTTGGTAAGAATCATCTGCAGACGGGTAGCCTCACGGTTGTGAAGACCACCCAGGAGCTGGGGAATGAATGTAATCCAGTACCAAATCGGAATCTCGGAACGGTAATCATCAAACCCACTAGCAATCGTGCCCTTGTTGTCATCCAGACTGAGCAGCCACAAGATCCGGGAAATCAATCTCCGGCTCTTGGCATTTTTGAAGCTAGTAGCAGCCTGAAGATAACTGATCAGAGCTTGTTTACCATGCGTCAGGTTACCCGGCTCGGCCTTGAATTTAGCATCGTGGAACTTGCCCCACTCAGCCCATGCTTTTGGCGCTGTAATGTCAAACCAAAGGGCCGTACCGTAGGCTGCATCAGCTTCATCGCGCTCACCCAATCGCTGTAGGAACATTCCCTTCAACGTGTAGAACTCTGCCTTTTGGATCGGCGCAAAATAGTTGAGGTTCGTGTTGTTGATAACCTCGAGACCCGCCTTGAGCTCCTCGGCATTCTCAAAGTGGCACTTTGCCTGCTCGCGCAACTTTAAGAACGCTTCCTGAATCTCAATATTGGGGAGAGTGTAAATCCTCGTAAGCTGGTTAACGCAAACATCAGTGAGACCGTGTTTACGAGCAACGTGCGCGAAACGGTTAATGATCCAAGCTGTCTCGTGGTATCCACGGTAAGCATACGTCAGAGTGTTGTTGGGCGGGTTGGCAGGCGCAAGCTTGAGATAAGTCTGGTTGATGAGAACAAAAATGTGTTGTCTCCAAGCAACCAGCTCTTGCCACGCCTGAATGTCGTCCCACGGGTTCGGAAGACGATCACGCCACGCGCCTAGAAGCAGCTTCAGTTCGCCAGATTTGACATCCAAGTTCTGCGAGCTAGTAGCCGCCAAGCTCTGGCAGATGACTGAGGCATCATGAAGTTCAACAAACAGCTGGAACGTTTGCAAAAGTTGAACGTGAGATCCAGTGAATGTCATCGGTAGCTGGTGCCATTTGCGGATCGTAAGTTGTACACTCTCGTCACAGATCTTACCAAACTCAGTGGAAGCCATGATTGGCAGTTGGCTAGTGGGAACAGCCACAACGGGGACTGGAGTTGGAGGATCACCACCAGGGGAAGCGGCGGCTGCGGTGGCAGTAGCAGCGGCAGCAGCAGCAGCATTGTTGGCGAGGACATCGACAGTCTCGTAATGAAGTTTCAGTAAAGTCATAAAAGACTGGAAATACATGCGGCGAGGAGTAGGTGCGTCCATGAGTCCCTTGAGAATGTTATCCAAGGCTTCGCGATGTTCGGCCGACTGCCACATGTCAGTGTTACGCCATGCTGTCTCCAAAAGCAAATCCTGGAAGTTTTCATGTTTGGCAAACTCCTGTAACACATCCCACTGTTGCAACTTCATAGCACAACGAACCCACTCATCTTCCCAGACCATGTACTCAGCATTCTGGTACGGAATGAGACCAGTACGGGCTCTGATCTGCGCAGCCTCGAACATCTTCTGCGCCTTGTCCCAAGAACCGCTCTGCTGGTATGACAGCGCTGCGTTGGTCTCAACAAACTGGCAGCGACGACGCCAAAGGCCGTAAAACATGTCTTCCTCAGAAAGACCAGAGTAGAGCTCAGTCAAAGCATCCAGATTGCTTTCACGGACAACGGCAGATTCAGTATCTGGCTTGAGCGCAGCATTTTCCATCTGCATCGCACCAGTGTACCATCCGCCGTAAGTGCGTGCAACATGCTTGAGAACATGCGGGGGAATCTTGCACTCTGGCCAAGCCTTGGCCGCACCATCAACCAAAGTCTGCGGCACGTTGGGGCGCTTGTCGAGTTGACGGGAGTGATATTCCTTAGTCAACAACACGACAAGAGCCTTTTGAAGGTCGAGGCGATCATCACGAGAAACTGTACTCCAAAACATGGGGTACAGCGTGAGCCACAGTTCTCTGGAAACTTCACTGCTGGTGTGCTGGAGCTGGGTAAGAGGCTCAATAAGATCCCGGACACGAACATCGGCAACTTCGTCCAAGAAAGACCGGTGATCAGCCATGAACTTTTCGAAACGGTCATCAGACATCATGGGCGGCTCACGCTTATCACCATCGTGAGTCGCAAGAAGGGTAGTAAGAGGGATAGTGCGGAAGTCCTCGGGCTGCAGACTAACACTATTGTTTTGCTCAACAGAAGCAAGCATGAGCTGAGAAGCCTGAGACAGCCAGAAAGAATCCGCGAGAGAATCCCAGCTCTGGCCAGTGAGAATGTAGGCCAAACGAGACACCGCAGTCTTTGACAACGACTGGTCAAAAATAGCCATGAAGCGGTTGCGGAGAGAGGCATCTTGGGCACGAGTACCAATGAGGAAAGCCTGCTCCATGCGCACAGTAAGCTCAGTGCGGGCAATCTTTGGGTCCTCGTAGATGCGAAGAACCAACTCCAAGAAGCGGTTCAACAGAGACGGGTCTGGACGCTGCTCAAAGGCCAACATCTTGTGCAGAACAGCAGTCTTTTCCTTGAGAGTGGGCCAAATAGCATCAGACTTAAACACCCATGTCTCCACCATATCAAGGATATCCTCACAAAGCTCAGTATGCTGAGACTTCTCCACGAGAGTAGCCAGAACACTAAGGAATGGCCGGCGGTGGTCCTGTAAAATCTCCATACGCAGAGAAACAGTGCGGATAGCCTTGAGCATCAAACGAGTCGTCACCTCGAGCCTATAAGGAGGCATTTCATCGGCAGGGTTGACGTTAGACGCAGCAAGACCAGCCGTAGCAGCACCATTGGCAGAGTTAGCCGCATTGACAGCAGCAACCTGGTAATGCTGGACGTGCTCTCTAGCAAGACGACTTTGGAGCGCCTTCATCAGAGCCGGAATATGACTATCGACAGTGGAGCGTTTCCATGAACCAAGAGACCAAAGCAAATTGACACCAGAGAAGTAGTTGCCAGTAGCCATGGCCTCAGTAGCAATGTTGGACAGGTTGGAAACAGACTCAGACATGGGAACCTCGGCATCACCATCACCATCGGCGTCTTCCATCGCAGTGTCTTCGGGAGAAGTTTCAAGCAAGCGAAGCATAAGAGGCTTCAGCTGGCGACCATCGTCACACTTGGGATCAGCACCATGCAAACAGTCCTGGACCTCTGGGTTCTCAGACTTGAGCGCCTTGTCAAGAAGCTTGAGAAGAGCAGGAAGATTAGACTGGACCCAGTCATCAGACTGAGTGTTCACAACAATACGCAAGACCTGCAGCATATTGACCACACCACAGAGCGCCTTCTCGTCAATTTTGGCTTCGCTGTCGTGAACATCCATACTGAGAACAGCGGTAGCCTTCTCGCCAGTCAGAAGAGTCTCGGAAATCTGACCAAACAAGTCAAGAACAAGATCACCCCAGTACTGCGGTTGTAGAAGATTGTATAAAAGAGTAAAAGCCCGGTGGAGAAACTCGGGGTGTGGGGCGGAAAGGGAAGCACCAGAAGTCTCCTTAGGCTTGAAAGAAGCAACTGGATAACGCTCAGAGTTCAAATGAGCAATAAACTCAACAAGCTGCTTAATCATTCTCAGACGAGCCTGAGCAGGAATTTGCCAATCAGACTTGGCTCCAGGAGATGAGTTGCCAGAAGAGGAGCCTTTGTCAGCGTTGGCAGCTGGAGCATCAATCAAAGTCTCGTCGTGGTCAGTGTCCTCCAACTTGCGTTTTCTGGAAACCTGGTTATCACGTGAACCTTCAAGCACTTGACCCTCCACCCGACGTTTCTCCCACTCCCAGATAAGCCACATCATGTTCAAAGCTAAGCGACGACTCTCGTTGGATGAACTAGCTGTTGGACCAACCTTGCGTACACTCGAAATGATGGCCAGAGCATACTTGTCACGCGCCTCGTAGAACAAATCGGGGTGCTTCACTAGGAAATGGAAGATGTTCTGCATCTGCTGCCCATTGTTGTGGCCATCTTCGACAAGCACCCGCCTAGGGAAACCTGTCCAACTGTTGGCCACCGAAGGTGAAGAGGGTCCGCAGGCTTTGGGGAGGACAGGGGCAATCAAGTCTAACGCCTGGAAGACCAAAGGACGGCCTTCATTTTCTTTCAAGCGAAGAAGTGAAGTATAAATTTGGGTAACAATCATGGCCGGAGTTTCATAAAGGGCAATGAAGTAAGAGATCACCACAAAAGCAGCATGCTTGATGATTACGTCGTCCAGTCTGATGAAAGACCATCCAAACTTGATGATATCCTTGCGGTTATCTTGGAATACCTCAGAGTGGTACTTGATGAGCAGAGCTGAAAGTTGCAAAACCTCAAAACGAGTGTGGTCGATATCCCTAGTATGGTCCTCGGTGGTGCAGTCAATCTGCGTACGCCAAATCTTGGTGCAAATAGCATCAGCAAGCGTCTTGTCGAGGAGGACCGGACCATCAGGGGTCTTGTTAGTGGCTCCGGAGCCAAGTGGAAGAGTAGCCCAGTTGCGCTTCACATCCATGGCAAAAATAGGGTTGACAATGTAGTGAAGCAAAAAGCCCTTGGTGCGGTGAGACACAGACGGCAAGGTATAAGCATCAAAACACTTCATAATAGCCTCCCGTAAGAAACCAACATCCTCACAGCAGATGATGGACTTGTAAATATGTTCAATCAACCGAGGAGAGCTTGGGAGCATCCGAGCCATCATGGCGTCAATGATCGTCAACAACGGATCAAGGTTGCGAGGCATATGCGTCAAGGCATTGATGAGGATGTTGTTGGCGGCTTGCGATGCCTGGGCAGCAGGAATGCGTAGATGACTCGGCAGCTTGAGATGGGGAGTAGCAACATCAGACTTGGGGTTCAATCCCTGCTCAAGCTGGGTAGCAACATTGCGAGCCCAAGTTGTTATTTCAGTACGGGTGAGCCACTTCGAAGCAGAGGGGAAGTTACTCAAGGCCTCCATGATGTAGAGAGCATTCACCATGACAGTGAACTTGGTGTCCTTGGCATTTTGGTCCGAAATGATGTCATTACAGCACTTGGTCAATCCATCAATATTGGCATTCGCAGCTTCGCGAAGAGGTTCACTGCTTGGATCCTGGATGGCCTGGGCAAAGAGCATACCGTACCTCTGATCACCGATCTTCTCCAAGCACAGCTTCCAGATATCTTTAGGATACCGGTTGAAGTACTTGAAGAGTGGTTCCCGGAAAGGAGTACGGCGAGTGCGACGAAGGCCCTTTTCAATGGCTAGGAATGCCTCAACAAGTTTGTCCTTGAACTTTTCTGCCTCTGGGGGAAGGAGGTGAAAGATGTTGAAAAGCAGAGAAATGACTTGGACCGTCTGATTCTGTTCAAACAAAGTGAAAGAAAGCTTGTGGATGACAGCGGGGTCAGCGAGAGTCTTGACATGATCAAGAAGTCGAGCACCGATCTCCACCTTGAAATAACTAGTGAGTAACTTCAACAAACGTGCCAAATTTTTAAGGCAATGAACTGTGAGCTTCTTTGGGTCTTGTAGGTTAGTAAGTACAGGACGCAGGCCGCTCTGTAACAGTTCTTTGGGGAGTTTCTGTGTCGGTGTGAGCACACCACGAAGCGCATCAGAACCAGCATCAATAGTCTTCTGGTTGTCCGAGTAGAGGCACTTGAAAAAGGTAGTCACAATCTTGGTACGATTCTGGTTGTTAGGTCCCTTGGTGAAGTCCTCAAATGTCATAGCGTTGGAAAGGAGCTTGAGACAAGAGACACGCAAGTTTACAATATTCTCGCGCGTACGGAACTCGTGGAACTTTTGTGCCAAAGACTCGTCGGGTGCATCAGCTAAGGCCATAGACTCCATAAGTAGACGCATCAATTGATCGTCAAAAACGACCCATTGACGGTTGAGGGTCATGTGGAAGTTGACCGCATCAATATAACCAATTTGGGTAGCAAACGGAAGAGCACGAAGGGGCTTAGCATAAACAGTTTGAAGGAGACGCTCCTTGTGTGGTTCAACAATGTCCCAAACCTGACAACCTGCAGCTTCCGCAATCAACTCCAGACTCCTTTTCGCTGTTTCACGGACATGTCGGTTCATATGCGACAAGTCTACGTTGAGCTGAGCACAAATCTGGTACATTTTGTGGGGACGGGGCATGGGAGGCTTGCTCCCATTGGCCGGGTTCGTGGCAGTTGTTGGAGTCGCAGCAGGAGTAGCAGAAGCACCAGCAGCTGGTGTAGCAGCAGCCCCATTGGATGGCGGCCGAACAGGTGGAAGCACATCCTCCTTTTTGATGTTTTTAGTGATACGCCGGAGCAAGATATCCAAAGCAATCTGTGCAGAAGAACGGGTCTTCTCGGGGAGATCTTGAGGCATATCCTTGACAACGTACATCAGAGCACGGCAGAGGTCAACTGAAAGCTTAGACGTAAGCCATGACTCTCCGAGGTTTAACTCGGTCAAGAGGAACCGGATACCAACAGTACCACCATTCTTGGTGAACCACTCTTCCTGGTAGCACGAATGTGTCAATACCGCACTAAGGTGGGTGAAGAAGGGCAACATCCCAATGTCCTTTTCTTCGCTCATGATGATTTTGGCAGAGTTATACACCTCCTGGATAGCAAGCTTTCCAGCAGCACGAACATCAATGTTGTCAGAGGCAAGAGCCTCGGTTGCGGCATCAGCCAAAACACGAGTGTCAATGTAGAGAAGACCCTCTCCACCCTTGGCATCAAAAGTCATCTTGGAACGCTTGACCTCAATCAACGCTAGACCAAACTCGATAGTGGTGAAATGACGGCAGATGTTCAACAAGAAAGTTTCAGCCTCCTCCTTCAACTCTGGGATTGCCATAGCAGACATGATTCCCTTGAGGAGCTTTTGAAGCAAACGATCCTGGGCTTGTCTCTTGGCAATAGACCGCTCACGATCTGGCATCGAGAAGGATGAAATATTGTATGAATCCTTGTGTTGAGCAAGGTCATGGGCCTGGAGACGCAGAAGACGGGGCAGATCATCCGGGAGATTTTCTTGACCAATGCGGAGTTTGATTTGAGCCATGATGTACTTGAGGGCAAGACCCTTGTAGTACCCATCAGAGACATTTGACTTAACTCCAGGAGTAACACGAGGCGTGGCCCGGGGAATTTCAGTGATCTTCTCAATGGCGAGATCAATACCCAGTTCGGCTGGGAACGCCTTGGCCTTTTTGGAACCAACAAGTCTGACATCAAAAGAGGCCCGGTCCGAGGCAAATGTCTCGAAGCGCAACGGATTTCTCAGAACCATTGACTTTCTGTTGCGACCACCAAGCTTTCCTAAGATACGCATTGTCGTGTGAGAGTGGAAGTGTGGATATGGGAATGGACGAATGTGATCAAAGAGCGCCGTCATAAGATCGTCCATGACCGGGAGCAAAATAGGATCCAGGTAATCAGCAGTCAAATTGTCGACACACAACTCGAGAGTTCTCAGCCCCTGACTGACAAGTTCAGGACCTGAGCGCAATGCAACAACCAATGGACGCATCAAGAAAGAAAGATAAGGCAAAAGGTTACTGAGTCTCGCCGGCACAGTGAGACACAGTTCAACGTACAAGTCCTTTTCAGCCGGACGGCGGGCAGCAAGTAGAAGATTGTTGAGAACTTCAAGCAGCATCTCTAACAGTGGCAAAAGTTGCTTATACAAGTGCTCAAACTTGCCACCACCAATGCTACGGAACAAAGACCGAAGTAGCATGAAATAATTCATGGGTTCCTCGGCCTTGGTAGAAAGCTCGATCGACTGGGTCACAATCTCCACGACACTAGGCAAAAGAACCTGTTCGTTGTGTTGGGAGAACAGAGTAACCGCCATGAAAGCAAGCTTGAACAGGCGCAACAGAATCGAAGCTTTCTTGACATCCGCAGTACCAATCTCGTCAATGTGTGTCATCAAGAATTGGAGAAGCATACCAGAGAAACTAGGACTAGTGGCTTCAGAAGCAAGGAAAAACTGAGGAATGTGTAGCAAGGCAGGGTGTTCGAAGATAAGTTCGTACAGATGGGGGATTTCCTCTTGGAAGATCTCATGGAAGGTTGACGGGTCAACAGTGTGGAAAAGGGTGGCAAAGGATTCTATCAAGTCTTTCTCCTCTTTACTACTTGAGTTCATATAGGAATTGGCCATGTACTCTGCTGTAGTAGTAAACTGGGGTTCTTGAGGCACAGGTTTTCCAATGTCGTAGTACCTGAAGATTTGGGCACCCTCCCTGAACATCTTGATCATGATATCAACCTCCTCAGGTGAGAAGCCACAAGTAAATTCTTGCCAATGAACAGGTGCATTTGTCGTGTCCACTGGGGGAGATGTGGGATTACAGGTTCTTAATTGATAGAAGATGCGCTTCAAGCCCTGCATCATGGTAGTGAACAGAAACTTGTTTTCGGTCACGGGATCTCCAGTACGGTCCAGTGGGCCGGATGGTCGGATTGGCGCAGCATTGAAAATGTCGATGTCATCCCAATCGGGGGGTGATTCCTTATGAGCAAGGTGACTTTCCGGAATCTCGGCAGATGAAGCGTCACTGGTCTTGGACTGAGCTTGCTGTTGAGAGCGCCGGACAGCGTTTGGATATTGGCGATTCATGTCAGCCATCTTCTGGGCGAAGGCATCCATGATAGCCATAAGGTAGTACCGCGCATCCTCCTTGTTCTCCATTTTCACAATTCCGTCAACCAAGTTATTCAAGAGTCTAGCGCTCATGCTTTGGAAATTAGCACCAGGCACTGCGTTGAGCAGATTCTTGGTGTAAACGCTAACGGCCTTGCGAATTTGGTCGGGCTCCAGTTTTTCCCTGACGTTGTGTATGAGATCGGCCAAAACGCTGTAAGCGAGTGGCCGGATGGTTTCATGGACTGCGAGACCATCTCCAATGAGTGTTTCTTCATCCAACAATTCGTTGATGACGGGAAGAAAGTGGGTGTATAAGTGGAAATGAATCATGTGGCGGAGGGCAATGAGTAACTCTTTACGTGTGCCAGACTTTTCTCTCGGGCAATCTCGTAACAAGCGGACAATGAGACTTGGTAGCTGGTGTGTGACATCCGTCATCTCCTTGTGATACTGGCGATATAAGAATACAAGGAAAGTAAGAGTTTTGGCTTGGGCTCCGATCAAATCTCCAAAAGCAGCACGATCTTTGATGTTTTCGTTAACTTGGGCGTAAACCTCACCCTTGGCCTGAGCAGCAGCGCGGGCAGCTACTTGGGCCTTGGCCTGAGTGTTGAGAACCGTTTTCGTGATTGGCACAAAGGCTTTGACGTTTGCCGGCACTAACTGGCGATAGGTCGAGAATATCGCCACAACAATTATTGGACATTCTGACAACACCTTGAATGAGTTTGTTCCCTTGATAAGTTGGCGGCTCTGCTGCTGTGGCCCATCATGGCCCAGATCAGAGGGTGCTGGCGATTCCGAATTGGCACCTTGGAAACTAACAGAGTTTTGACCTATTGGTGGAACCGCCGGTGCATTCGTTGGTTCATCAAGCTGTTCCTTCACAATTGTTTCGGTTTGACGAAATATTTCTTGAATCAGGGTCAAAAAGGGCTGAACTTTGGCTTGGGCGACCTTGGCAGGGTTGCGCATGAGGTCGGCAATAGCTTTGAGGCAGAGAATAACATTGTCTTCATTGTCCACCTTAATCTGGGCCATAAGAGTATCAATGAGGGTGTTGAGTGGACCTTCGAGACCCTCGGTGGGTATGGAGTTGCTGGGCAGACGGCTAAGAGTATCGAGAACAGTATGGCGAAGACGCTGTGGAAGATGGGCAGTATTAGCAATCACGATATTTGGACTAGAGAGCAATTGGTTTGTGGGGGGGCTGTACGTTTTCTGGCGATGTGCTGTGGAAATTTGGTGGGGTATTGAGCGCACTGCAAAACGTGGGAATCAAGAGTTGAAGAAGGCGGGCCATGGACGGCGAGTTGATATAGTGATCAATGGCTTCACGAATAGCAGCCGCAGCCTCTACTCTGGCCTTGATATCTACATAGCAGACCGGTTAGTATTGGTTTGCAATTACATTTGACACAAACAATGTAGCCCAAGTGAAGCATACCAAGCTCGGCATTCGCCAGGCGAGTGATTGATTCTTCGATTCCCGCCATGATGGATGTCGTTGCGCTAGACTGAGAAGTGCGAGACCAAGTTGATGAAATATTTCGAGAATTATCTCGTCCACATAGATGTTTAACCAATTACGATGGTGAACCCATTAGTTGGTTCGTCGTTGATGCTCAAGTCGCGCAAGGCTATCCGGGTTGATACAAAAGCGGCAATTCAATACGTAGAAATCGCGGCAGTGGCAAGGCTGAATTTTGTGAATTTTTGACAAGGTCGGAATTGGATAGTGATGATGTAAGTGATTGAAGAAGCTGGAGTATAGATAGACTAATATAATGATGATGTGTTGAATTCAGAAATAGGCGACACAAGTTTTCGAGAATTTTGTCGAGACAATACAAGTTTTCGTACTTTGCGCATGAATTTCTACAACCAAGATTCATAAACACAAGCAAATTCACGCGGCCAACGATGGATTTTGGAATTCGTGACGTTCAGTCACGAAATTTTGTTATGTTTAGGGAAAACATGTGAACCCAGGTCAGTGGTAGTGGGGTAGGTTAGTGGGTTACAAAAACCAATTTAGGCCTAGACACTCAGTTCCACAGCTTAGCTAGACAATTGCGAAAAACAGAAAGAAGTCCAGGTTCGTACAGAGCTTGGAGGTGGGCGATCCAGTTGCCAAATCACTGTGGGTCTGGGTCCGTTTGTAGGTTGTGATTTAGGAAGATAGGTATCAATTAAAGCTTCTGATTGGTTGGTTATGCAAGGGTTTCTAAAAAGGGAAACTATTCACCATATCGGATCACTTACACTGGAATACGTGAACGCCTGCTCTATCAAGCTATAGTTTTCGACTTACAAATAGGCATCAGAGTCATCTAATGTTGACTAAGGAGTTATTGGAGGAAAGGCCAAAATATGTCAGCTTGTTGTGCGTTTGTGACCCATTTAGCTTATATTTTAAACTGCTACCTTTGTTGAGACTGTTGGTTTATTACCATGTTCACAATGTCAACGATATTCCTGGGTCGCGGTCAATGGTAGGGTTAACACAATACATAGGGTTATATCACGACGTCACCATTTGTGCTCAATGTTCTTACGTCAGAGCGGGGATCTCCGTTTCATCAAAGTGTTTGTATTGATAAAGGACATACATACATATATACAAATTAAATATAAGATAAAGAACATTCCAAACATCGTGTATTAACATCCAGAGGCTTCTCTTAATTCCTTTCTAGGGCTATATAAACCAAGCCAACACACACTTCAGCGAAGCTTTCCTCTATCATCATCACTCACAAGTACAAAGGAACTACAGAAGTTATCAAAAATGAGTGGGGAATACACAGCCTTCTTTTACGGTAAGAGTTATACTATAACTAGAGAATTTACAATACTAACAGAATGGACACAGGGACCTTGGTATGCATGTAATTGTTAATCTGATAGGACACTAATACTCACAGCCAATCACCTTTAGATGGTTCCCGACGTTTTCTTTACCGTCATCATGAACACGACTGAAGTACCAGAAATCATCCGGTCACTTTACAAGTTCACTCCTGCAACTCTTCACGGGTACACACGTCACAGAGTTCTCGGTGCTGATTACCCCGGCATAATCAAGTCGACCACCGAAGACTCTGTGGCTGGAATGTACGTCACGGGTATCACTGATGCTAATATGGCCCGACTCGACTTCTTTGAGGGGACAGAGTATGAACGCCAGACTGTGGAGATTGAGGTTAATGGAGAAAAGGTCAAGACTAGCTGTTACGTCTACTTAAACGAGGCAGGCCTAGAGAAGAGAGAGTGGAGTTTCGAGGAATTCAAGAGGGATAAGCTACAGCGCTGGACTAGAGCAGGCTTTGCCTTTGAAGGTATGAGTACACAAGTACTGTTGTAATGGGTACGTTTCGAACTTAGCTAACGAGTCCCTACAGGTTGCGATGTTCCGGCCAGTGTAGAGAAGGGCGCTTAATGGTTGTTAGTTGGTCTATCTGGTGATGTAAGAAGTGGGGTGTATGATGCAGAATCTTCAGTTTGTTCATGGATTAAGCGGCCTTATCGGTCAATCAGTCACCCAAAATGAATAACCAGCGTTATGTGGATGTTTCGTCTGTTTGGCGAAGTTACCAGTAAATGATCTTTATTCCATGTTTGTGTCAACTTGCGTCTTCAATGTTCAAAGCCCCTGGCCAACCAAGGTCTCATTACATTCGGAATATGCTATCTCCGCGTTTCTTGACCAACGAGAGCTCACTATAGGGTTGTCATTACCACTGAAGTTTCACCGCAATTGTTTCGATGCGCTTAGTTTGCATACAGTCATGATGATGTGGCTGCATGGGATCTAGTGCCTGGGGTTTTCAACCAATCATCATGTTGTGTCACTATTGGTCTCCGGGAGGCGCCGGTTACCTGTCAACCCACCAGGGTTATCATGTATCCCAAATGCAAGTGGTCGTAGAAATCAAAAAGGGTGTTTTCCTAACCTCGTCATTGCGTATGTGCATGTATGCGCCGTTGCCTGTAACCAGCTGGTAAGTCCTTGCCGGGACTCTTCCTGACAACATGCAGATACATTCGGCTACCAAAAATAGTCGTCTGCAGCAGGCTGTCACGGAGCCTGACGGAGCCTGACAAAATCGACCAGTAAGATTCATGGTTTCTTCTGGTTTCCCCGGTCTCAACCTGCAGATTCCTTGCGTTCACATCGAACCTCGTCATGTATGTACATTTGTGTGACCGGCGTCTAAATAAGAGATGAACTGGGATCCCCTGAAGGCGTGTATCCAACCCTAATAACCAGGGTCGGATAGACGTAGGATCTTGAGGTAGCGTTTTGTCGAATGACAGGACTGGATTTGGGTGTGATTTACAGTAGACTCGACCCAGTACAGTGGATTGATTCACCCATAGAAATGGAAAGAACAACCTGTGGCGTCTAAAGGAGTTGGGTCGGGAAAAATGGCTGGGCAGGAAGCTACCATAGAAAACCAGAGGTTGGTAACGACGGACTTTTTTCTTCCTTGTCACGAGATTTCTGTCAAATGGCTCAACCCTCGTTTGCCAACTTAATAGCATGACAACTAAAGGTGCCCAAAGACACTATTCTTTTAAACATATGTAATTCACGTTTGCCCCTCTTCCCATTGTAGGGCAAACAAACACCTCTAACACAGACCCTCTTCCCCTCTTCCTTTTGAGGAGAAAAAGGAAGGAAAAACCCGCACGAGAAACCAATCGGGAGAGATGAATCACGATAGGAATGTCAGGAATGACAGTTGCGACAGATAGGATGACAAAATGGTAGGATTCAGTTGAAGGATTACGGTCGAAAAAGGGGCAGCGGAAGAGAATTCCGGTGGCTAACCCTGGCGTGTAACCCTATCGGTATGCTAACCAGCCGGAGTGTGAGCACACCGACAACAAAAACTGTCACACAGCATATACTGACGTGACGGTGTGATGACTCGGGAGTGATTGAGGATTTACAGTTAGCTATGATCATAGAAAGTACCTTAGGCAACCATTATGCAAAGAAACAACTTCATGTATACGACAAACCCCGCAACTCAAGGTAACCAACTTTGTTCATGATTGTGTCTGTGTTGCGGCGAGACCCGTATTGTCTGTCTATTAGTTAATCCAGCTGCCTCTTTTCAACTCCGATTTCTGTGCGTGCGTCAAGCCGCAGTTCCTGCATTTACAGGAACTAAGAGGCTGCCTCAACTAACCAAAAAAAAAACTGGTAACCTCAAGACACTGCCCTATTCGCAGTGAAGTCGACCGGACCGACCACCTGTGCGTGCCACCTCCCACTACACTTTTTTTGGTGTTATAGTGGTGATCATACAGGGAATTCCAAAACCCTCAAAGCTTGTTCGTGGCTCTTACTGCTCCGTGCGGCTGGCAATGGGTACGAGGAACTGCGCTGAGCATGTGGCAAGCTAGCGTAAAATAGAAGGTCTAAAAGACTCGTGATCAGCTTCAAATAGAGGAGTCGGCTTGGTCGATTGGCTGGGACAATTCTGAAGTATTACGTATGTATAGCAAGATGCTTCGCATGTCTTTGCTAGCATGAGGCCTTGTTCATCGCTGTCAGGAATTACTGGCCAATGAACTAGCATTATGGAGTCGAATCCCAAACACACAGATATAAACTTCTGAAACACAGTAACAGGGACCAGGTGTAAATCATCCAGAACAAGGTTAACACCCGAAGGAACATTTTACCAAAAAATTACTATGTATACCCCCCAATACTACACAAATTCAGACCTGGTTCAGGTCACCGTGAGTGGCCAGCCAGTGCATCGGGACCTAGGGAACAACTTCTTCTTACACGTACACCTTGGTTGCCCTCACTTATGTTCTGTTTTTGATTGTATGAATGTATGATCTCCGTCACGGACCGCACTGAACAAAGTTTGATGTCTTTGACGTTCATACCAAGACGGGAGGCGGGATGCTTGAACGAGACTACATGCGAGAAGTTTGATCTCTCTATATAAGAGTCCTGATGTCCTCGCTGATGTAGTCCTCTTGGTTCTCTTTCTTCTACAGCACCTTTTGGTACTACCCATAGCTTTCAGCTTGTCCTGTTCCTTTCTCGACGTCGACTCGTTCCTTTACACGCCCTTTACTTCTTCACCCCTTGCCTTGAGATATCCCTGATCGTTGTGCATACACACGTATTCACTGTAGGCCTCCTCATCCTATCAACTTCATACAGACTTTAGTTTTTGTATCCACGCCTCCTTCAGAAGCCGAGCTTCCTCACCAGATTCTTGCTATATAAGACTGATCTCTTCTGCCCTTTCTCGTTCTCTTCTTGATAGCTCTCGGTCAGACACTCCTTCAATATCTCAACTTCACAGCTGCTAGCTAGCTTCCTTCTTTTGTTTTTCATTTTCTGCCTCTCCTTTGCTCAGTCTTGACGATCTGAGTTGTCAGTCTAAACTGTACCTGTTATACTACTTTTCCACAACCTTTCACTGCCGACTTTGATAGTCTACAAGCTGCGCTTTACCTTCTTTTGATACCCCATTTTCATATTTTCAAAATGCATTTTTCTTCCTCATCTATCTTGGCCGCTGCTGCCTTTGCTCCCAGCGTTGCCGCCCACATGCTCATGAGCACTCCTGTTATCATGGGTACTGGTATCCAGAACGGCCCTCTCGACCCTAATGGTGCTGATTTCCCCTGCAAGTTCGGTAGCGCCAATTACGACTACTCTGGTACTCCTACCGAGAACACTTACTCCATTGGTACTGCCGATAACGAACTTGCTTTCACTGGTTCTGCCGTTCACGGTGGTGGTTCTTGCCAGATCTCTCTGACGTACGACCGTCCCCCAACCAAGGAGTCCACTTGGAAGGTCATCACTTCTATTGAGGGTGGCTGCCCTGCCCGTAATACTGTTGGTAACTTTGATGCCAACAGTCCTACTTATGTTGACCCCTACACCTATAACTTCACCATTCCTGATGGTCTTGAGGCTGGCCAGTACACTCTTGCGTGGACCTGGTTTAACAAGGTTGGCAACCGCGAGATGTACATGAACTGCGCCGCGGTCACTCTCGAGGGCTCTGGCGGTTCCAAGGATACCTATGACGCCCTTCCTGACATGTTCGTCGCCAACATTGACGGAGGAATCTGCGCTACTGAAGACGGCAAGGACCTGGTCTTCCCTGACCCCGGCGAGAACCTCTTCAGTCTTAACGGTGCTACTACCTCCACCGGTACCTACGTTGGCGCTTGCTCTACTGGTATTGGCTCTAACTACGGTACCGGCACTGCTACCGCTGCTACTTCTACTTCAACCTCGGCTGCTAAGACCACTGCTAAGTCTACTTCAGTTGCTGCTACTGGTGGCCAGTATGTTGAGTCCCCTACGGTGACGGCGACATCTTTCTCTAGCACTGCTACTATCACTTCTAAGGTTGTTGCTACTACTTCTATCACTAAGTCAAAGTCTACTGCCCCCTCTACCACTTCAACCCCCGTTTCATCTAGCAAAACTTCTAGTGCTGCTTCCAAGTCTACTGTCGGTGCTACTGCTTCTAGCACTGAGACTGTCGGCTCTGCCTGCACTGATGAGGGTGCCTGGAACTGCATTGACGGTAGCTCCTACCAGCGTTGTGCTTCTGGCCAGTGGTCTGCTGTTATGCAGATGGCTAGCGGTATGTCCTGCACCTCTGGAGTCAGCTCTACTCTCAGCTACTCTGCGACCAACTCGCGGGTCAAGAGAGCACTCCGTATTGGTGCTAAGATGCTCAACCTGTAAATACCAACGTCCGTTGATCGTGCGTCACTGGTGACCTTGTTTTTCGTTTGTTAGCTGTTATGACCTTTTTATGATTCTTGTTCGTTTATTGGTGGCCATTAGAAGTAAACACTAAATCCACATAGTTGATCTTATAAAATATATTCCCCAAGATACTTCTATAAAACTGATTGATTTTCACTTCCATGGACTTTGAAAATGACGAAATATATTAAATACCTTTCTACGGGTTTCATGCACACCTATACATACATACATACATAGAAATTAACACGGGGAGATTCAGCCGTAGTGATAGATAGGTGTCAATTGGGTTATGGAGATGGTCTTACATCATAAAGTCACGTGACCAATGCCGACACGAGACTCTTGATTGTTAGATGCAGGGATTATGCTACTAAGCTGTTACCCCACTATTATGGAGGACGGGAGACCAATATCTGGAGGAGGTAGTCTCTCCCTCCCTTCCAGATGTGGAACTGAACCGAACAATAACTGAACCACCAAAAATACAACTATCTTGACCCCTTCTTTATACTCTGATATTCATAGCGATAACCATACTTTAGCAATAAGCTATCACTTGTTAACGCTTGAGCTAAGTATTACTGGAGCACGAGGTCCATAGAATTCATCATCACTCAACATATAGTAATGTTTCAACGAAATTGGAAATAGCGCCATGCTTGAACAAAAGACTGCATAGACCTACATATTTATCTACGAATATTACATCGCTCGCTTGAAGGGCCACCAACTTAAATAACTCCTGTGAGTCCAACCTCGCGTTGCTTCCTGTGGTACTCTGAAAACTCTTGGATCCGCCTCGATACCTAACTGTACATGCCCATCAATACCGATGAACTGACCAAAGCTATAGGTGCGCTGTGGGTTGTTGTCTATCTTCGATTTGTAAGGTACCCCACTGCTCATGGCTACGTAGGCCAGAAGAGAGCCAAGAGTTGACGGAAGGCGAGGGAGATCAAAGTCAACCCCGTTGAAATAGACCACGGCGAGGACTACGATATCAACGAAGATAATCGTGATACTAACGTACATTGCGGAGTCCGAGATGAACATGCGCGGCTCTGACAATAACTGGGAGCCTTGTAGTACTGTGAGATCACCAGATTCAAGTAGGTCATGGTTCAAGGCTAATGTCACAGCCATGTATGCCTTGAAAAGGGTACGAAGAACCGGCTCAACATCTTCAAATGCTGCATTATCTTTTTGGGGATCAAAGAAAGAGTCGTGACCTAAATACGCCTTCATAAGATGACTCATCTCATTTTCAGTGGTAGTGACGTTGTGCTGCAGCATGTTACCGGCCGAACGAGTGGTTTGTTTGAAGATCACAGCACTTGCGTTGCGATTCTGGTCAGGACTGACTGGGCTATAATCACTGTGTCGAGAAAAACTTTTGACATGGCCTAGTTTGTCGACTGTCACATTGAATAAGGCGCTGTTGAAATATGGCTGACAAGCCATAGTCGACACATTGATGAGTGCTTCAGGGTTGTAAAAATCATCCCAACGGTACGAAATCCAAGGAAACCAGAAGCCACAGGCACTATCTTTGGAATAAGCCGGCATCCCTTCAGAGCCATATCTGCCGATACCTGGGGTCTTTCCCTCGACAACCGCGTAACCACCATCCCACTCAGTGGTGATATTACAAGCGCCAGCGCCCGTATTTTCATTGGCCGGGAGTGCAATTGTGATGTTTGGTGGCCTGTCTGAAATAATAGTTTGGCCTTGTTCAAGTGCAGTACACCCACTTTCAGCAGAAAATCCGCGGACAATGGCACTGTAGGAGTCAGCTCCGGTATCCGGGATGTCAAATGGCTGGAAATAAGCCTCCATGCTAGCCCACGGTATCAGTTGTGCCTGCTCGGTGAGATTCATGAGGAGCACGTAGGCCGGATCTCTATAGTCGCTGTTACCAATGTTCCTGGTGAAATTAGCAGCGCTTGTTGAGTTGAACCTGTTGGCAGCGCTTGTCGTTAGGTTGATAGATTCGATCCGGTATCCCTGGGACTCTGAGAAAAGACCCGACATAGAGACGGATAGTACGTTGGCCAACAAAGCAACACCGCAGGTGATAGAGAGAACATAATGGCCTGCCTTAATTGCACGCACAAAAACCAGAGGTGGCGGCACCGAGCTGTACCGAGCGTTGGTAGTCTTTTGAGTCGGTTGTTGTCCAAGGTAGAGATCCCGGTATGGCTGAATGACGCACAAGTAGCGGTTCAGAAACGCTAGGCTGGGCTCAAGTAATGTGCTGAAAGCAGTCGGAATATAGCTGAACAACAACAGCACGACAAAGTTATTTGACGAAGGTTCAGGAATACCTAGCCTAGTGTTAGTGCATGTATCAACATTAAGTATTCGGCAACCCAGTCCACCAACTCACCTCCATGTTTCGATTCAAGATCTTTAAGCCATATGAGAACACCAATCGACGTAGCTAAAGTGATTACCGCAGCAAAGCCGGTTCGTCGCATCATGGCCACAGGCCTAATCGATTCAAACACCTTACCCTCCACTTTGAGTTTGTGTTCAAACGTTGGCTCTCTGGTACCCTTCATCTTGTTTTCCGAGGAATTGATCATCTCCAACGACGGAACACCACTGGAAGTCCCACAGCCGCACAACAAACGGAACCGTCTACCACGGAACCTTTTCTCTAGTTCCTTCTCTTGTAAGTGGCCACACTGAGTAAAAACGCCTAGACCATGTCTCTCACCCAATGGCGCAATCATGCTAGATATTGAGTTTGGGCTGGCGTCAAGCTTGCTAGAAGAGATATCACACCTCCAGGCTAGGAGCATAGTGAAAACACTAACGACTACCAATAAGGCCTCCACGGCATAGGCTAACTGTCGATTGACAAATATGGCTTCAACCTCTACTGTCACACTGGCTGTTCGGTTGTTAGGCTGACTGGCGTTTGTTGACTGGATATTTGAAGCAGCCACCGCAAATAATGACCGATGGGCACCACTGAACGCGTCGGCAAGAACATCCTCTTGAAGGTAGTCAGCAGAAGTAAGTTGGCTATTGCGCCCCACCGCAAAGCCGACCATGGTATCTATGGGAGTGACGAGCTTGACTGCAGCATTTAGAACCTGCCCATACTGCTCGATAGTTTGGCCTAAAAGGTAATCACGCACAGTACCATCATCGATCATGCCTGTGTTCATGAGCAACTCTAATGCAGTGGTATTGAATTCGGTAGTATCGTCGAGAATACTACTGTTACCCACTGGAGTATAACTGATCGGCGCATAACTGGGGAACTCTAAAGTTGCTTCAACTTGTTGCTTGTAGTATTTTGATTCACAGAATTGATAGTTGCCGTATTGTTCTGTTGAGTTCGGCTTAGTAGTGGATGATGAATATGTGGCTAGCCACAGGTGTAACCCGGCACTACGGTTACATGGTGTTCCGTAGGATTGTAAGGCGTAAGTTCCATAAGCAGAATCCTGATACCCAATATAACGCATCTCATCGGAGCCACTGCCCGCGGTCGGAGAAATGCTGAGCCCAGTTACGTTACAGCCAGCTCCATTGCTGTACCAATAATGGCTTGAAGCGTATCCCCTTTCTGCCCCAACGATGGCGGGCTTACATTGAACATCGGCCCAGTATCTAGTAGTGACGCCTGTGATGTTTCCAGAAGTCCCCATGTTTGCTGTCGTGGTAGTGTCGAAGGAGAAGGGGGCTAGAGCATAATCCATATGGGTGAAGGCCGGATAGGACTGATTGAACCAAGTGGTTGTGTACAATGTATACAAGACTGACATATCGAGCTTATATGATTGATTCCCAATAGGCAAAAATTGGTGTGTTGTTGAAATAGAGACGTCCTTGTTGATTGACGTAGTCCCGCTGGAGATTGCTGCAGACTGTAGGGGGATCAATACCATGCTGACGAGGAACATGGCCATTGATGAGTAGAAGACCCGGAATTGCCGTTTCTTGAGAGCCTTCAATGGAGCCCACGGGATGAACTCGAATGGATACTTTATGAAGAGAGACTGCTCTGCTAGGGCACCCTCAGGCCTGGATAGAACAAGCCACGGCTCTAATCTCTTGACATCGAGATCAATCCAAGACCAAGCTAAACCGTATAATACTGTAATAATGGTCGGAAAGAATGTGTATAGAAACTTGGAGCCTACTGCAATATCTTTCCCTTTAGGTGCATACACCAATGCGCCATCCTTGGAGGACTTTTGTGCCAATAACTCAAATATCAGAGTTAGGGCGATTGATACCAAGGCCATGAGCGAAAGTACCGGAAGGCGCATTGTTCGTGGCTTCCACCCATGACACTGACATTTTGAAGGTGTAGTCGGTATTTTTGTTGGGAGGAGTGAGTCTTGTGTTGTTTGCCGTGACCATGTTTTGGCATTTTTGGTATCAGATAACGAGATTGCGCGGAATAAAGACATAGCGGAAAAGAAAAAGAAGTTTGACGGGACTAATTGGCTGTAGTACCCAGTGTTCTCAGTTAGGGTTCGAAGAAATATATTAATTAATAAACGTAGAGATGTGCATTAGGTGTGGTTAAAATCAAGATCTAACTGAAAGTGTGAAGAGCGTGGACGAAGATCAAGAGCCCGGAGGTTTTCACACTTACACTTGGTATATAAACTCAAGTGTAGCATGAAACTTGCGATATACATGGCGAGGTTGACACCGGATGTCACCTTGTCTAGTTGCCCGAATTAGCAATCCCGGATGGCTGGTCCCTGACACTTTTACTCGGCGGTTAATAGCGTTCCCATCTGGATCTGTGTATGTACATATGTACAGGGCAGTACCGTATGCACATACCACGGGGGGCCCTTGTCCTACCTTTCGCGTCAATATCGTTACTTCAGATGGCTTTACACACAGCATATGTTCATGGATGTATGATTAAGCTTATTCCATGTCGTACTAGATGACATCCATTAAGAAGTATCGTGAAAAGACACCGTCCGACCATTATACGGCAGATATCCAGACAGCCATGCTTACGGATTTGTGCCGTTTCAACTCATGGGAGTAGATCCAACATCTATAGAAATTGCATGCTACAATGGAAGAATTAACCAACTTGAAACTTCGAAGATCAACATGTATTCAGCCTTGAGCTATCCAAAATGAATGTTCGTGTGTACCTTGGCAAAAATCTGGTGGGTTTGGGCGCTTATTGCATCGCAGCATTGTCGGAACTGTAAATAATCCCTGTCCATTGTGTCCGTTAAGCGCCAGTCAGGATTGTGTCAGATTGTACCCTGTCTGGAGGTCCCGGTTAGGGTTGTTATTAGTCAGTATTAGGGTTGAATAAAAGATATCGCAACCTTGTAGTCGCTGATGTCTGTCGGAGAGTTCAGTCACGTAAGGAAGTCGGGTGAGCCACAACCATCTTTTCCCTCTATTGGTCTATCTAAGGGTGGCTCTGGTACTATATATGTACATAGTATCAGAGGTTCCTAAACCTCGCTATTTGGACACTCACCCCCGCAGGGGTGAGTGTTCAATCAACACTATGGTATGGGTGGCTGTTTGGCTACCCTTAAGTGGGTTAGAGACATGAAGTCTCTATGTGAATATGACTGGTGTTTGTTATGTGATAGATATTTACAATATATGTACGTACATACATACATATATGAATACAATCAAGTCACCTGTGGTATCTTATTCCTCACTTATATACGAAATCACCGACGGACGGGGACCTGTAACCCTAAATCTCTGACCAGAGGCTCTGCTGTCAGGTTAGTTACGTGCGTATGTACTTACCTGTGTATTTGGAGCACAACAGTCTTGTACAACATACAGATAACTTCATCTAACAGACTCGGGCGTTGCGTAACACTCGTGTAACAAGTATCAGACAATGGTATATGCGGTCATTGCCAACTTTACCAAATGAGACGCTCGGCATAGTACTGTGATATCGTTGAGAACTTGACATGACCCCGGTGCTTGAGTCAAATGTTCAAGTGTTTCTATTTTGTCAGAGTGCATACATCATGTTTTAATTAGTGTAGGAGTCTTATTTAGCTGATATATCAGCTATCAACTCTTTTATCTAGCAAACAAACTGTTACCTATGGATTTGTCCATCATATTCTATTCCAAGTTGAGGCAATCCATCTACACCTTGATACACACCGAATCCGTATGTTCTTGACTTGCCAATCACACTTCGTTCTCCTTGCATTCCGCGACTCATTGCGACATACGCGAGCAAAGACCCAAGTGTTGACGGGACACGGGGAATCCGGAAATTGATTCCTTCGTGGAAAACAAAGGCGATGACAGCTACATCTATCGCTAATATCACCAAACTGATGTATAGTCCAGTGTCAGAGAAAAACATCTTGGAAACAACACGTCCACTAACACCGTCCAACACTGCATCTGAACCAGTAGATATTAAATCAAGATTTAACGCCAAAGTAGATGCCATGACAGCCTTGTACACTCTCTGTATGCTGGACAACGTATCATTGAAAGTAGGCAAGGTAGCGTTTGGGTCCCACCATGATGCGTTTTGGCTGCTAACTTTTAGCAAATGACCAAACTCACTCTGAGACATGCTGTTCGCATGTTTTAACATTGTTCCCATGAAATCATCCGCGCCTTTCAAAAACTGAGTGGCTACCGAGAATTCGGTTGCATCTAAAACCGGCTGAGGCTCCTCTACTATCGAGGATTGTAGAACATGACCTAAATTGTCTACGGTAACGTTGAATTTCCCTTTCGTCATGTATGGACGACATGCTAGGAAACTCGCTTTCGCTGAATTTGTCCCGTTATCTGGGACGTAAGTCCAACGCATCCAGATCCAGGCAAATACATGAGCACAATCTCCTGGGTCGTCTTTCACGGCCAGAAGTCCTTCCATAGCAGCCCTCGTTTCGTTGGGTTTGTTTGTGCCAGATTCCTCAAAGGCACTGAAGGATGAAGCCCCCTGAGAAATGGAACAACCTCCATGTCCAGTAGAGTTGCGCGGTTGAAGATCGAAACTGAAGGCAGGCACCGTCTTGCCATCGTTGTAGCCGATGAATTCTTCGTCACAGCCAGTCTCGGCTGTTAACCCATAGGTAACAGCCGAGAATTGAGTTTCCCCGGAGTCAGCAGGGATGTTGAACGGAACAAAGAACTTGTCAAATGTGGACCAAGGCCGAAGTGCAGTCCCCTCGGTTAAGTTGGCCAGAACAATGTAGTGAGGATCTCTATACAAGTGGTAATACTTAACGAGATAGTTACTCACGGTGCTAGAGTTAAAGTTACCAGTGTATGACTGCGTGTAGTTTCGCATCGTCAATACTAAAGTGGCATTTTCGGAGAATAGACCAGAGACAGCAACCGAGAGGACGTTTGCTAACATGACGACAATACACAAAAGAGCTAGTAGAATGTGCTTAGCTTTAATAGCCCTTAGCAACGCCAGCGGCGGCGGAACAGAGGTATAGCGAGCTTCAACCGTCTTTGCTGCGGGTTGTTGGCCAAGGCAAAGATCTTTGTATGGCTGTAGTATGCAAAGGTGGTGATTGATGAAACTAAGGCACGGCTCAAGAAGCGTACTGAAAGCAGTCGGAATGTAACTAAAGAGTAATGCCTTGCCGAAGCTGTTTTGTATAGGCTCAGGTATTCCTGTTTGAAGTGTTAAGATCATGAAAGTGTAAAGCTAGCGCTTTAAATCTGAGAAAACTTACCATTCCCATGGGACTGTAATATTCTTAACCAGATAAGAACACCCATGGCAGATAACATCACGACTGCTAAACTGATACCAAGACGTCTCTGCAAAGCAATCGGGGTCACTGGCTTGAATTTAATCATGTCTACTTCGGTTATATTCTTGGAAAACACCATTTCGGATGTCTTGGTCTTTGTAGATTCGACAATACACTCCAAAGTTGGTAGTCCTGATACGGTTTCACAGCTACACCTGTAGATGAAACGCTTTCCAGTAAATCGATTCTGTAGCTCTGCGTCACTCAGATGACCGCATTGACTGAATTCATCCAGACCGCGATCATTTGTGAATGAAGCCATGATAGTAGCAAGAGAATTTGGGCTTTCAGTCAACTTGCAAATGGCAGATTGACATGTCCATGCTAGACAAGCAGTAAGAACTCCGACAAGACAGAGGAGGGCTTCGACAGCGCGAGCAAATGGAAGATTGACCTTGATGGTCTCACTGAAAAAGGTGTATGTTGCCTCCGTAGCACGAGTGTCGTTATTAGGAACATTCATCAAGTGCGACATTGTAAGTGCAAATAAGGAAGAATGGGCGCCGCCGAAGGCGCCTGAAGCAACATCCTCGTCCAGGAAATCTTCAAATGAGCGGGAGGTATTGCGACCGAGTGCGAAACCAATCATTGTGTCAAGGGCTGAGGTTGGAACGTAATTCATAGGTAGTTGGATGATTTGTGCCCGTTGCTCAATGTATTGGCCGAGTAAAAACTCCCGGGGAACACCGTCCATCCACTGTCCAGAGCCCTCAAGGTATTCTAGAGCACTGACATTAAAGATGTTACGATCGAGGATAGATTTTTCACCAATACTTTCGTATGCCAGCGGCTGATAGTCTGGATACGAAACAGTGGCTCGAACAGGCTCAGAATAGTATTCAGGTTGACACATCATATAATTGCCAACCTTATCTGATCCTGTCAAGTTCCCCATTGAACCTATAGCAATAAGAAAAAGGTGCCCCCCAACCGCCTCGGTACATCCATCATACCGATACGAGCTCAAGGCATAACTTTGATAGGGGCTATCTTGCCAGCCGATGTAGTGGAATTCCTTCTTCAAGGTGTTTCCAAAAGGGAGGCCGATTTGAGATACGTTGCAACCTCGGGCTGAAATCCACACATCTGCCACAGTCGTGGCATTTTGGTTATATTCCGCAGGCGAGCATTGTAACTCTGACCAGTATCTTGTTGTCTCAGCTGTGATGTTGCCACTAGTACTGCGTTGATTCACCTTTTCGACATCGATGGAAAAAGGAGCAATACTGTACTGATCATGAGTGAAAGCTGGAAGGCTGGAATTGAACCATGTCGCAATGTAGAGGCTATAAAGAACGGACTGATCCATGCTGGTGGCTTGCTGAGCTCGTGGCATAAGCATGTTTGTAATGACAGACGTAGTAGATCTGGTAACAGAGACCCTTGTAGTAGATATGGCAGCAGATTGTAAGGGGACGATGGACATGCTAAGCAAGATCATAATCAAAGATGATAAAAACACTCTCATCTGACCTCGTTTCCACGCCACCAACGGGGCTGTTGGAATAAACTCCAGGGGGTACTTGAGGAAGAGAGACTGTTCAGCAAGAGCACCTTGTGGTCTAGATAGGGCAATCCAAGGCTCAAGTCTCTTGACATCCAGGTCAATCCAAGCCCAGGCAATACCGTATAAAACTATCAGAAAAGTTGGAAAGAAGTTGTAGAGAAAGACATAACCAGGAGCGAGACCATCTTCAGTGGCGGCAAATGTAAGACCTCCGTCTCGGTCGGACTTTTGCGCGGCAAGTTCCAAGAGGCCAGCCAAGACCAAGGAGAATATCGAGACGGGAATAAGAACACGCAACTTCATTGTCCATGGAAGCCACCCATGACGTGAGTTGGCTGTTTTATCGTTAGCATTGGTTGTTTTACGCTTATGTCAATGGGGATACCTACTTTTATGACGGCAAACCTCACCAGGCTTCCATAATGAAGGTACCGAGTCTTGGGTAGACCACGTTTGCTGACCAGAGGTAGTATTATCGACTTTAGTCATAGCATCGTGAGCCAAAGCATGGCCGCGAAAGGGCTGATGGCTGAAGAGTGGTGATCCGCCCATATTGACCAACTCAGTTCCGTCTAGGGTTATATTCGAGGATATTTGTTTGTTTTTCCACCAAGTTAATGGGTTCCAGCTCGAACGAAAAGAAGCTTGATGAGGGGATTGTAGCGGAATGAGATGTCCCAAGAGTGGTGAGACACTACGTGATCGACCCTAGGGGGATAGAATGTCGTGGGTAGATAAGATCCCTTCGACGATCGCACTGTTTGGCGTAGAAACTGGAGACAGTGGCTGTGAATGAGTAGGATAGAGAGACAAAGGGCTGACTGAAAGTCTAGGCGAGATAATGGTACAGCATCCAGTCAACGTCCAACTCGAAATGATGAAGAGAGTTCGATGTCGGATGAACCGGAACCTGACGGTTGTGTTGATTGGTCCAGTGGGGACATGTAATGGGAAAAATATTATGATAAAGCTGATTATGATAAAGCTGGTTAGGAAGTAACGGTGCCGTTCCGTTAGTTTCCAAACTCAAATTCGAAAGGAAACCACGCAACCTGTCGTGTATTAGATATAAAGTCGGCAAATGCAAAAGTCGTTAAAGTCGTAGAAGAAAAGGTCCAACGGATTACTAAAAGAAGGATAACACACCACCAATGCCACAAAATGATGCCAAATAACACCGCCAGTCAAGAGATTATTGATTCTGGCAGTATATTCAACCTTATATAGTTGGGTAGTGTTACAGTTGACGGCTATTCTAAGCCAAGGCGTTCTAGTCTGCCTGACAGAGGGAGCACGGCCATGGTTGACGGTCTCGAGAGTTACAGGGAAACCGGATGTCATATGTGCCGACAGGGGTGACAGCCGGGAGTAAGATCCTTTAGGGAGGCTATTATGTGGATACCGCCGATCTAACGATATTCCGGCGTGTAAAGTCAAGATGGCGACATAGGTACGGCGCGTTGTATAGGAACACAACGCACGCATAAACATAGTGAGAGAATATCCGGTGGAAGCGATAACAGCATATCAGAAGATGTATTCATGGTTCTCCGCCTTTGGGCATTCATCTAAGACTCGAGTTAAGTGTGTAAATGCCTATATGGATGTAGTCAGCAAAACCGATCGTGCGTCCACCCGACAATGTATGTATGTAACTGAAACTGGCCCATCATATGCGCGCACTCAAAACATTTAAGCGCCGACCGGGATAATCCGGGGGTTATGGTAACCCTAACCCATGATTGTGATCTTGATGGTGTGAAATACTTGGGCGGTGAGATCGTAGATGACTGCTTGTTCGACTGTTGCGCCGGGTTAGTTGGAAAACGTTCTGGTGTCTACGCAGATAGTTGGTAAGCATGCGAAAGTCTCGATAGTAGTTGTGGGTGGACAGCAGATACACAGTTTGATCGTGGACAAGGGGCACTCAAAATTTAAGCGCCGGTTGGGATCGATTGTCCGTCCCAAAGTGTCAATGACAAGGGACGGGGATTGAGGTAGTCACCCAATGTGAAGGGTCCCGGACAATTTTGGTATATACACAACAAGGCACACTCGGCAAATGTATGTATGTATGTACATACATATGTGAGGAAGCAAAGCGCTCAGCATATGCAGACAGTCTTACGCCAAGATAGGCTACAAGTATTTTCACCTGTATTTTGATCCGGTCATAATACAGTACTTACATCGTACCCCGCTGTCTGGTTGACAATACCCCACCCAAACATGTGTACACGTGGATAACGCTGTAAATGGCCAGGCTTTATAGCCAATCAGCGTAGCCGCTTGGATTCGTCTGATTTATATTCTATAGTTTCGTCCACCCAATTCATGACCCAAAATCGATTGTACATGTGTATATGTGGACATACTGCTAGGAAGCACATGCTAGAAAACAAGACGCCGAGGACGCCTGTTAGATACTGTCGGCAGCGAAGAGAAGTTAGATGATACTGACAGGGCATCTCACCTTAGTTAATTGAGGACCTCTTGCTTATGTAAAAGTTTCAACCGTTTGTAGGTATTGGATAACCCCAACCCTATTCATATACATCGATAGCCCCACTTTGTCGCGGGACGGCGCCGGCACCGTCAATCCATCGCTCCACTTGTTTTCTGGATATATGTTCACGTGACTAGAGGGCTCTACCGATTAGAAATAGTTCTCCAACTTCCCCAGCTTGAAAGTTTCTCCGCATTTAAATTTCCTTAATCAACTATTTCGTTTTTTTTCTGTTACTTTTCCTGATACATACAAAACCGAAGATGACCGATGTCTTACCATCTTTCTTGGTGGCTTGACGTAATAGCCGTTCTCCCAATCTTGACCTATACCAACTACGAGCGAGATTTCATCGATCCGGTTGACCGATTCTAGGATAGCGACCGCCATTTAGTCGGGACGTACAAGGCTGTCCGCCTTGATGACGCCGCTATTACCGAGACCTAGCCGAACACTGACCGCGACACCTCTTGAACTATTTATCTGGCCGAGGGGTAGGCAGCTATATTCGTTTCCATTGGTCCTGTTAATGACCACGCCAACACATCTCAGGGTGAAAACCACGGATTGAACTTTGGTAGTTTTCGGATAGCTTGTTGAAAGCTGATCGAGATGACCTCTAGCAAAAGTACCCACAGAACGGATCACAGGCGCGCTGCCTCCCATTAGGCCTCCGAAGCTACTTTGTAAGAAGCTAGTAGCGTTGGCATCACTCATCATGTACTAGTGAAAACTCCAAAGTCTATGTTTCTTGTTAAGCCTGATGCTTGGTGAATGGGAGACTTGCGCGGATGCCGACATCTGCCATGTCTCGTCACCACCTGGGTATTCCTGGGTATTAGTCACTACTGGAACTTGTCATAAACAGCTCCCCTCAAGAGTACCTTGAAGACGGCCAGATTTGTAAGTTCAACAAATTCACCAGCCAATTGAACTGGTATTCAATTGTTGCCTTGCTACAAACTTGCGTATGTACATTCCTCAAACCCCTTGAGTAGTTTCGATATTATACAACATGAACATCTTCAAGTCCTCAGATCCACTCATCAGCTGTCAAAATAGAACCCATGTCACACGACAGGGACAGGGTATCAGCTGGTAAGATTCATGCAACACGTGACATACCGGAGACTGCTATTTTGTCGCAACATATAGAACATATAGATACGCCAGCACATTGGAGAACAAGAATTTGTTCACATCTGACAAACTACTTGATTCATTCTACCCCGAAATGAACCCGTTTGGACAATTTGTGGCAGTCCCGAGCTCGGAGTGATCTCACTAGGGAAATGGCCATGATTTACCCCGCCTAGAATTACAAGGTCCTTTGTGGTGTTTTCCGACTCTAATTTTGGCAAGACAGGATTCCGCACTTGTACGCATTTTAGGCAATAACTGCATAACTGCTTAATGACTTGTTTATCGGCAGTTCTGTGCCCGCTTCTTGGTGGTATTGCAATTGATTAGTGTAACTGCTTGTATGTTTATGAGCTACTCTACGACTATAAAGATCCTCCTCTTCCGCAGCGCTGCTCATCAGAAAGATCAAACACCGTTTATCAATTTCTTGGGAACAGCCTATTTCACTGTTACTTTGGAAATCACTCCCTGAAGACCACCTTGTTGGCTGAGCGTCACATCGTTTTAACTTTTCACCTTTGTTTACACCAACTGCACTGAAAGCTCGTTACCCTCGTGTCTGACCTCAAGTAAGTTGCAACGCTTATCAAGCTCGTATATGATGGACTAAGAGCTGATCTAAAAATCGCTATTCATTAAGAATCATCATGGAAAACCAACCCGGACAGGTCGTAAACCAACCCGGACAGGTCGTAAACCAACCCGGACAGGTCGTTGGCCCCTACGTTCCATTCCCGAACATGCTGAGGGTCCGGCCAGCACCTGACCAGTTCAATCCACAAGATCGTCATTCAATCAGATATATCGGCAACGATGTACCAAAACGTCTCCAGTTTCTGACATCCACTTGTATTGATGCGTTAATGGATGGCATCATCGTTCCACCCTACTTACAGGATGTAGACACGGTCACGCTGCACAGATTAACAAGAGATCATCAAAAAGCACTCGTCGTTGAAATGACCAAATTCAACAACACTATGAAGGACGCTCACCGGACGCTTGTGGGTTTCAACTTGTTTCTCGCCTCGTCATATCAGCTACCGCGCCCATTCGGAGCGGTACCTTTATCTCCGTCCCAAGAGAGATTCCTTAATGATTGTGAGATGGAGATGGCAAAAAGGAATTTCGACGTCACGACTTTCCCTGTATATCTGGCAATGTGGCACGAGAGGGCAGTGGCATTGCACTTGCATTTCAGGAATACGGTCAAAAAGCTAGTACAAATACTTGCCATGACGACGGAAAACAAGGACCAGGCAAAATCTCTCATTCGCTTTCTCAAACAGTGTGACTGGCATAAGGGAACTGACAATGTTTTCATCTACATGGGGCCTCCAGATTTGTTGTTTTCCACGGACAGCGACAATCTAATGTCCGATCAGAGTGTCGACTGTTCAGATATCTTGACCCTCATGAATTCCATTTGAAAGCACGGTTTAGGGTGTGAATACTGCGAGGTCATGGTTCGGTTGTGTACAAGCGGTAGTTTAGAATCAATCAAGTAGTATTCCTATGTTTCAGCCAAGTTTGTGTTTTTGTGTGAAGTCCTCGGATGCAGTAATAAAGGCTAGGTGATTCAATGGCTTTCCAGTGTTTAGATGGACATCACTGTATATCAAGTATCACTCGGTCGGAGTGTGAGATCACTTGTCGGGAATGTTCCGTGCAAACGTGGGTACAGTTGTACTAGCTCGTTCTTGGCGGCCGTGATGAGTACGATCTGAAAGACATTGTATCTAGATTTGTATGTAGTTCAGTAAACAATACCTATCTTGGGCTAGTACATGCACGTGACCCTGCAACTACATTCCTTCGATTGTGTAATCATATATGTAGGAGCTTATAGAATATCGATTCTAGCATTTACATGCGCATATATGGAGAACATGGACTATATCCAAGGAAAGAATGTCTGAAACATATATAGTAGCTTTATCAAAAGTTCGTATTATGAATTTTGAACCAGTCATTCTTTACTCATCAATGCATGTTACTTCTACCGATTTAAGTGCATCCAACATTGCGTCGTAATCGCCTGCCTAATAAAAGTCATGCCAGAGATATTACTAACATCAATTGGCTTACATGCATGGAGAAATAGCACTTGTACGCGGTAAATATGCACGGGCCACGACAAACCGAATATAGTCATTTCCCCCGCTTATAAAACCAAGATGACCGGGAAATTCTACCTAAACATTATCAAAACTAGTTACATAGTACTGAAACATGTACACTTTAGTCAATGAATTAGATCTAGTTGAGGCCATTTTGCGGTTCGGCAGAAAGCATAAAGCGGGCAACCTCCCGCTCAATGAAGATTGACTTGAGCCTTTATTCGAGCCAGCGAATTCTTCAGTCATCTCAGTATCGTCAACATTGTATGTTTACCTACAACCAAACATTGTAAGTCACAGCGACAGTTCAAAATCATGTGATTCATTGTACTGATTATGGCTAACATATTTCACAGCAGATACACTGTCCCTTAAAATGTCTGCGCAAGCAACGCAACCCAGAAACCCCTATAAAGTCCAAGCAGCACTCATATTCTCGTCTCATCTTGGCCACCCAACACCAATTACAAAGCCGTTCCGCACGAATTGTCTGACAAGTACACCATTCAAGCCGCAACGCCCTCTTCACGTGCCGTACTTCGGTAGCGACAGGAAGAACTTTGTCCAGTTGTCAATGCATGAATGCCTCCGGATATTCAAATCTACCCCACAACTTCATCAGATTCTTAAGCCACTGGGCGACGACATCAAGACCCGGAAGGCACTAAAGCTTTTCTTGAGGCATATCAAGAAGGTCAACGCTCAGTTACGAGAAACCTACTACACATTATTTGTGATGAACAGATTTCTGGAACACCTGTGTGCAGGATACCTTTGTCCCGACAATCCTAACCCTCCGGATCATGAGATGGCATTCTTTAATCAGTGTGGTAGAATAGCGAACATCAACAGGTTCCATTTGAAACATTTTGGTAGAGAGTTCGCCAAATGGTATTATCAAGCAATGCGTTGCCATGGTACCCTTCTTGACTATGTCGGTGAAGTCTTCAAAAGAGGCTGCCATTGGCCAGATATCTATGATGAAACCACCGAAATCTTCAAGATGTCTACAGCAGAAGCAACTGCGGAAAGCTCCAAAAATTTCCCTTGCGCAGCGCTTCTAGTAATGGCACCGGAAGGAAAGTTACGAGAGGAAGAGGACCAAGTAGTTGAATCCCCACCAGCACATGCCCTACCACCACCAACACCACCAACACCACCGGCCGGGCAGCAGGAGGAGCAGATTCGGGATGATACTTCGGATAGTGGTATTTCTATGGGGAGTCACGACGACGACGTCGACGACGCTGAAGCCGAAGCCGAAGCGGAAGCCGACCCTGAAGACGACGAAGATGAAGACGACCCCGAAGACTACTACGACGAGGAAGACGAAGACGACCCCGAAGACTACGAAGACTACTATGACCATGATAGCGAGGCTAGTGACGAGGACCCGGTTACACCCAGTGATGCTTTTCCAAAAATCATCACTACCGATTGGCAACTTAAACCACCGATAGTCACAGCTGACGGTAGATATGTTACTGATTGGTATTTCTAGATATTTTTGGGACGAGGGATATCTTTGGGGCAGTACGAGTAAGCCACGTGATTGAGAATACAGAATTTGTTTTGCTATTACCTCTGAGCTGCAGTTCTATGACCATTTTGCCTTGGAGTGAAGCTGCGTATGGGATATGAGCTGGCGTGAACTTGTGAATTACGTCATTGTTTTTTGTTAGCGTGTATTAGTAGACTTTGGCTTACAGTAATATCGATAGTGTAGGGGGTATACCAAGGACTTTCCGGTTCTGACCTACGTGGTGAAAGAGCACACTTAGACCGAGGAGTTCCCGTGGTGATACCCCCGCACTTACACTCCCTGTTCTTTTGAGAGTGGCCCGAATTGACACCTTGCAGAATACGGATGGCGGGGTAACACTTTGCCTCGACTAGATCTACTCCGCATATAAGGCTTGGTAGGTCGGTAGTACACATGTGCTCATATTGGAGACAATCTAAACACAATGTACCGCGGAAACAAGAAAACCAACTTCCTCCTCGTCATTCGAACCCGAGTATTTCCCGATAACTCCCCTCACGGTACTTGTTTTAAAAAAATAAATTCATCAGTCTCATGTAGATCTAGCCTA
Source organism: Huntiella abstrusa (assembly GCA_025685495.1). Lineage (NCBI taxonomy): Eukaryota > Fungi > Ascomycota > Sordariomycetes > Microascales > Ceratocystidaceae > Huntiella > Huntiella abstrusa. The sequence goes on from JAJNMT010000046.1 coordinate 90,348, forward strand.
TGGAGAGACAGCTCTCTGGTTAACAGTGATTCACGGTACTTGTTTCGGGTCCTTTGTGATCCTAACAGCATCGGCAGATATTCCACATTCGCGTAGAGCATGTGACCTCCAACGTCGAAACCGGTTACTATTTACACGGTCAGGTGACAAGCCGACTGCTACGGAAAAGTATAAGCCGTTTTTAACGTAGGTTGGAGGGAGACTAGCATGGACCTTGGTTCAAATTTCAGGACGGATATCTAGTGCACCCGCAATGAGGTTCGGTCTAACTTTCATGTGTACTGCCTTTCGATATTTGGGGCGTTGGTCTTACTATGTCCATGCGATGGGATACAGAACAGATATATTCGAGAAGCTATCTAGGTACACCGGAAGGAGCCGGGCATGACGCCCATGTATGTATGTACATAGACTACCCGCCGTGATATCAAGTCACCGACAGGGGCCACCGGGCTTCATCCCAACGACGTGGAAAGTTCCGATTCCACAATCAGATCTCCGTACAAAGCTTCATTGCAAACCATTTACTCTCATTAGTCTTATCGATAACCCCAGACAATCAGACAAATCCAAAGCAGCTACCCGACTTAGCGTTGCTTTCCAGTTATGAAAATTACCCCGCAATTGTAGTACCGAGAGACAGCTCAGGAGGTCGGGTGAAAGGAATTTCCTTGGTTGTCTTAGTCTCCGGCACAAGTAGCAGAATTTTGGAGTTCACCAGAGACAATAGATCCATTAGGATTGACCATCATCAATTTCAGCCCTATCATTGCCACTATCATATCTGATGAGGATGACGTCATAGTCGAGCTGCTTACGTAATCGGAGTGCTTTAAAAGGGAATTGCTGCATCCCCGCACAAAGCACGAAGTTCATGATTCTCGATATCGTCCGTTTGGGTTTATAGCCGGTATAGAGCTTTGTGCCATGGTATTCATCTTAGGCCTCGCAAGCCGGATTCAGCTACTCGCACAGCCAACTAGTCCCTTCTATTTCCACAACTTGGGGTTCTTCCAACGTCCTGAGAGCTCGCAATGTTTACTCGCCAATCCATTCATGGGATATTCAAACCCTAGGACGTCTTATTGTTTCCAGATCTGAGATCAACATGTTGAGTTGTGTACAGTCACTATCACAGTTTAAGGTGAAGCCGTCCTGGCTTGGCGAAGTCATTAGGGTTGTTATGGACGATGATAGGGTTAATGGCTGACCAGTGCATATATCAGGATAGCTTTTCAGGAGGCTGTGATAGAACTTAGCAGACTAAGCATCTATATATATATTACACCTCACCTATTATCATTGACCCTACGTTTCTATAACGATCTCAGGACTCGCTCAATTCCATGTCTTTACAGTCACATACGAGGAAAACCACCAAGCTTATCAAACATTGGCTCAGACCCCGTCACTCCCGCCACGACAGACAACTTAATGAGGTCCAAAAGGCGAGCTCCGGAGTATCATGACATGTTACAGATCCATAAGAAACCGTTGAGGCAATGATAGAGTCTGGTCGCAATGTCCCACGAAAACTGGTAGTTAGGGTCGAAATGATAGTTCTATGTGGCGAACATGAGTGGCTCTACTTGGGGACAAATGGGATACAAAGAACTATGAGCACTATTGTGTGTCTCCCAACTGTAAAACACGATATCGTTCGTCCCGTACCCAGCGGGTACCTAAAGCCCAATCAACATACCAGGCCGAGCTTGCATATGTACATAGGTCGTCGATTCGAAGGGTGTAGTTAGGGTTATATCGATACATAAAAGTTTGAGATGCGGAATCGAGCGGAATAGATCAGAAGGTAGGATCAACAAGATTTGGTCTGCAGCGGACCCATGTATGGATTGAATACTTATTCGGCCGTGGAAGTCCTCCTGTTGAGCTCATGGACTGGGTACGGGAGACGTGAAGACATGCATCATCAAATGGCGTACAGAAAACTCTACTTGATGCCCAAGTCAGACTATATCCCAACGCACAGGACCTTCTAAACACCTCCCACCACTTGTTTCTCATATTCTACAATTTTGGCCCCACGTGGCGTCACCTGTCGTCACTGCGCGCTAACTGCCCTCCGCACGAAACTGTCCATAATGTGCATATTCCCAAATTAGGCGCTAGTACACAGATAGGATTGTCTTTACCGAAACGGGGTTAATCTCTCTCGACTAGTGGTACATATTTCAATATTTCCATGACGTCAGTTATCCTGCGTACAAGTGTCGATGTGGTTTAAAACACGGCTGATGGGGGGCAAAGGTTGCCATTTTTGAAGTTATAAATAGGGGGGTTTTCGCCCTTATTCTTTCTAGACTTTTCAATACTTTTCACACCTCGTTGTCTCACTTTCAACAGCACCTTCCTGTCGCTGCTCGGAACTTCCGAATACTTTCACTTTTAGGGTAACTCCTTCGTTACCTTCAACTACCTACACATCTACTTTTCTTTTTCCCTTGGAAACCCTAACACCTCACAAAATGACTACCTACACCCGTTCCGGCATCCACAGCCACTGCCGCACCCTCTCCAACCCCACAACTAAAAAATGCACCCGCTTTGTCCCCCTCACCTCCCCCATGCCCAAGGCCCGTCTCTCTCCCACTGTTAACGTCCCTGGTTACACTGCGCCCACTCGAGTCCCCGATATCCCTGGCTCTGCCGATACCCGGGGTAACACCACATTTTCCGACGATGAACGGATGGTCCGTGCACCTGCCAAGGTTGTTTCGTCGGATACTTCCGAGAAGCTTGTTATGACTACTTTGGCTTCAATGAGCGATGATCTCCCTGATGAAGGGTATGCTTCCGACGCCTCACCCACGACCACCGCTCCATCCCCCAACGATAAACCGGAGCACACGGAGGAGGATCTCAAGTTCGACGTCGATGAGACCTGGGACTCCGCCGACGACTCCGACAACCTCGACGACTTCCAAGACCTCCATCCCAACGATGAAATCAAAGACTTCAACTGCTCCTACCGCACCCTCACCTTCATCGACCGCGCCACCTTCGAAGCGGAGCAAAAAGCCCTCAGAAAGGCCAAGAGACAAGCTAAACGGGAGAAGGAACGGCAAGAGAAGAGATTACGTCGCGCAGAAGAAAAGAAGAAAAGATTGGAAGAGACGAGATTGAAAGAGGCTTGGGAAAATGATGGATGGTATGGACGCCGTAACCCCGCTTTACAGATCAAGGATGCAAGATGGGTTATGCCGCCTGCGCATAAGGCTATTAACCGCCAGGTCGCCGTGGATTTCTACGCGATGTGCTTTCCTTATTATAAGCCGAGCGAAGTTGAAATTACTAGTTTTTGCCGGTTCATTGTGGCTCTTAACCAGGATTTGACGGAGGGTCAGACTGGCGCTCCCGCTGATGTTATTCCTGCGGCCGCTGTTGTCCCTGCGGCGGGTACTCCGGATGAGAACGATGAAGAGGATGAAGATGAGTATGGGAACCAACTTGCTGGAGTCGGGATCATTTGGGTAATGGGAATGATGGGAATGATTTTGCTGTTTCAATTTTGCTGTTTTGCTTCGTGTTGGTGGAGTGTCCCTCGGTAAGACTGGGAGACGGACAACGGCCGCTACATAGATAGCGTTACTAATGATGATGATGATGATCACGACGACTATTAGAAGGAGGATAAAAGGTAGAGTTATGGCTATTACCGGAAGGTTTTGTTATAGAGGTTGGGCGTTTTGGGTGTCTGTTTTGCTCGCGTCATGATTTGGCGGTTAGTTCATGGGTTACTATGTATACAATACAATCATCCTACAATGTCATGTTGTTGTTCTCATGCGTGAATGGTACTGCGTGTCTCATAGGTCCAGCCAGAAGAACAAATAAAGACAGCCGTAAACACCTATAGTCCCTACGGATATCTCGAAACATCTCACAGATATGTGTTTAACCTAAACAATCATATTATAACGAAGAAAAGCTAGACATACTTAAACCTAATACCCTACACCAATCAAGAAAACTTCTTATCTTCCGCAATACCATAATGAGAATTCCCATCCTTATCAGTAAACCTGCCCATCCCAAATTTCTTTTTCTCCGACTGACGACTATTAAGACATTCCCGAATATACGCCGTCCAAACGAGAATTGACCCGATGCTATCCGCAGGTCTAGGCAATTTACAGCTCATGCTTTTGACCAATAGCCAAAGGAATACCACCATGTCAAAACTCAAAATCCCAATCATCATGTATGCAGAAATCTTTCCTATGACCTGACGCGGTTTTCGTTGAGTCATCTGCGCCAGTCGTGGTTCGGGAACCCAGTCCTTGCCTGGTTTCTCCAAGAGATCTGGATTCAGTGCTACGGTCTGGATAAATATAGAGTCCCATGCGCCAAATATCTCGGAAACGGTGGCGTTTTCCAAATCTGGCTGCAATAAGTTAAGATCGAACCACGCTGGATGTGACAGTTTGACGATAGTCCCGAGGACATTGGCAGATATGGTGAAGTTGTGTATCGCGTCTTTTCCATATGCTACCGTCATTTTTTCCATAAGCTTCCATATTTCATGTTCTTGCGTAGTATTGTCGTATCGAGCCCAATCTGCATCCGCATCCGAATAATTTAACAAATGGCCCGTTGGATCAACTGTAATGTTGACGTTGGACGCCTGCTCCAAAAAGGGGCGACAGGCAACGGCCTGACCATCATAAATGCCAACATCATCAGTTCCATAGTCACCCCAAGATGCCCACCACCAAATGATTTCAAAAGGACAACGGCTACTGCCCGCATTCAGAACTGCCATACCCTCTGCAGCCGTCATACCAGTAACCTTGTTTCCATACACATCAGGCGTGTATACCGACATATTTGGTGTATAATGGGAATTGCACTTTTTGTCTACTCTCTGGGTTATGTTGTTATCTCCAGTGAAGTTGAAAGAAAAGGGATCAGCCGGGTCGTTGAGGTAGTGGAGATCTGAGAAATTCAATCTAACGAATGGAGAACACTCCCTATTCACCCTGATAGCCAGAGCGGTAGTGTTAAGGCTAGTATACTCAGTCCCTGGCCAATCTTTGGAATAGTCTTTAATATCTTTGTGATAGTACTGGATAGGCGGAACATAAATCTGTGGTGTGGCCCAAGACGTCAGGTTCATTTGTTCGTTGATATTTGTGTACACCATGTATGCAGGTTCGAGGTACGTGTCACTGAACATCAGCTCTTGAGATGCTGTCGTATTCCAGTCGGCCAGATACGTCGAGGCTGTTTTGCTGTTTTTCGTGCGCGTGATCGAATGTTCGTTGAAAGCAATAGAAAGATAGAACGCAAGTACAGTCGAAAGTAGAGCCACCATACACGTCATAAAAAGACGCCAATCACGTGCTTTAAATGCCCGGAATAGTACAAATTGCGAAGGAGCAGAACCATACTCGACGAAGATAGCCGCCTTTGCGTACTCAGGACGTAACAGATTGTGAAACGGTTGGTATAGCGCGTAGCTATGCGCAAGCATGCCGAATATTGGATCCAGGATTGTTCCCAAATGGGTGGGCAAGTAATAGAATAACAGGTCGCTACCAATACCACTTAGCGATGAACCGAAGCCGCCATGTTTTCTTTGCATCACCAAAAGGCCAGTTATAAGACCAAGCCCCAAGCCTACCAACGCAATGTACGCGCCAGTGGCCCCGCGTGTCAACATTTTCGGGACGATAGGCGTGAAATCTGTAGACGGTACTTCGGACATCACTTTTCTTGATTCCATGTCACTCTCCTGTAGGATGCGCTCCAATCCCGGGAATCCAGAAGCAGTTTGACACCCACAGCGGTATCGATAACGACGTCCACGAAATTTGTTTCCGAGTTGTTCCTTCGACAAATGCCCACATTGGCTGAACTCTCCAAGTTCGGCAAATTCGGGAGATGCAACAATTAGATTTGTCATGGCATACATGGAGCTTGGATCCGTTGTCAAGTTTGACGGTGCGAGCCATAGGAACACCGTCAATATCAAAGTTAGCACGCAAACCATCCCAAGACCACTTTCAGCAGCCCATGCCCACTTATTGCTAACTTTGATGGCCTGGGAGGTATAAATGAATACAGCATCACTCGGACCAATGCTAGCGGGACTTTTAGTCCATACATTGCTCATCATTATAGCATAAATGGACTTGTATGTAGCATCAAATGCGTTGGCGATAAATGATTGCTCATACAAGTACGCATCAAAGCTAGCATTAAGATTCTGTGACAAGACGAGACCAACAAGAGGGTCTGATGATGCTGCACTCCTCATGTTTTCATTGAGTGCACTAAGGTGTTGGGTCGTCACAAGCGGTCGACTGAACAAATACTCACGCAGTGTATATTTGTCAACTGCGTAAGAAGAGACTAGAGCTTCAAGAGCTCCTGTGTTAATGGTTCCACCTTCAAGTCCTTCAATCTCTGTCGGTAGACCCACTGAAATTGGTTTCAGTTCAGGGTATGAAATATTCGCCTCCACTGTTGCCTGCCAATATTGAGGTGTACAGAATTGGGCGTCATCCGTAGTTTCAGTACCATTTTTCCGTTTTGTGTAGATAAAAAACAAGCTTTTACCGACGGCGTAGCTGCATGTTGAGTCGCCCCCTTTGGTGTGTGGACGAGACATCTTGTACAATGAGGTAGTGTCTTCCTCGCCGCTACCTGTCCAGCCGATGATGCGAACTTCCTGGCGTTTGTCTTTTATGTTATCGTACTTGAAGTAACAACCTTCTTGGTAGTAAAAATGACTACTACTTCCGTTATGGTATGCTCCAGAACATACTAAATCAACCCAATGCTTTGTTACGTTGACTTTTAAATGCCCTTCATATAAATCTGGAGTCGGACTGATATCAATACCATTCACCGTAAAAGGCTCAAGGGTATACTGCGCTGTAGTCCAGGCGGGGTACGAACTATTGTACCAAACCTTTGACGCAGCGGAAAACAACAACGCTTGATCAATTTGGTTGGTTTGCTGGGACCAAGATTTGACAACCTGATCTTTGTAGACCTTCGCGTCATTGTTTGCGAGCGTGACCGGACCCTGTTTAATGGCTGTCGCAGTGAACGGTACAACCACTGCTGCAACAATTATACTGATCATGCTTGACAATAACACATGTTTATGATTCCAACGAAGAGCTCTTACAAGACAGAATGGTCGGAATGTTCCGTAATACCCGATAAACAACGAGTGCTCTGCCAAGGCGCCATTCTCGCGTGACATCAAAAGCCACGGCTCCATCCGCTGGATGTCGACCTCAACCCAGGCCCAGACAAAGCCGTATCCAATAGAAAGGATTCCAGGGAGCCATGAGTAGAGGAACATCTCGGATGTACGGAAATCCCCATCTAATGAGGTCCAGGCGAGCGCGCCGTGTGACTCCGACTTTTGGCGGAGTTCTTCCAATGCATAAATGAAGAGACCGGATGTGAGGAGCATCCAGATGAGGAATGTGGGTTTCAAAGTGGCAGGTTTCCATCCATGCTTTTGAACTAGATATTGAGCAAAGTAGTTAGACAACATTGTTGCATTAAAGCTTTACTAAGAATAAGTAGGCCGGCTTACTGTGTGGTATGTGACAAGATTTTTCCGGCGGGAGCAAAGAACTAGTTTCGGAATCTTGGAAAGCCAATGTTGAACCGGTCAAAGGTGTCGTCGGGCCTGTCTTGTGTGCACGATCATAATCAAGCGGTGCAGCAAACGATTCTGATGTACCAATTGGAGAAACGGCTCTTGCGGAGGATTCAAAGGCGGAGCTGAGAGTATCAGGTGACCTCAAAGTATCGGGTGAGCCCAAAGGTGAGACTGATCGGGGCAGTTGTTGATTGACAGAGTTGGATGACTCCGACTGAACCAATGTAGACTGTGAGCCATTGACGGGCGGGAATTCGATTGGCTGTGACGTGACTGGCTCGTAGGTGAGTGGCTGGTACGCCGCTGGCTGGTAGGCGGTCGGCTGATAGACTGGTGGAGCAACATACGGTTGACCTGGATAACTGGTGTCTATATTGACGGTATGCATTTCCACGCCCGACAAAAGACGCGAGAAGCGTTTCGGCTTGCGTGGAAGCCACGATCGTATGTGTTCCATTAGGGGCTTCGCGGTAACAAAACAGTGACAAGAAACGATGAAGGGTGAGAGCCCGACAAAGACGGGACTTCTTTTTCAAGGCGACATATGGGCATATATATTCATTGAGTACCTTGTAATCTTACATTGTACAAAGGTAGCCGCCCAGAGGTGGCAGGATGTAAGCATGCTTACGAGCCCTAGTTAATGTGATTTGTATATGTACATTGACGTGATATGTCTCCGAGGTAGTATTCACACTACCATGACTCAGCCGACCAGGCTGGAAAAAGAAAGATGTATGTACATACGTATGTACATATATATGTATACATATATACGTTGATAGTTACTACATGAGCGATAGGAAAACTCGGAAGCAACCGCGTAGAACTATGCCCAGACCACAGTCATCTTCAAAGTTGTATCTCTTTGGAATCACCATCATCACAAGTCAATGGTAATTCACAGCCCGAAAGCCACTCGTCTCAGCCAGAACGATGGCGGCCGCCAGTAAGCACATTCCCATGACCAAAAAACCCAATCTTACAGAAGCAACAAGACCCCGCACATACGCCGATAAACGTGGTACATGGTGATCCTTTGCTACAGTCCCATGTCATGATATGATCAAAAGTCTCCGGGACCTAAATTTAGGTAATCTGGGAAAGTATGCTTATGGTTATTTCCTGCGACCATATATTGTTCTCCATCTATACTCGCGTATGTACGTGTGTACACACAGATATAAAACTTAGTAACACACCTTCATGCATCAATGAGCCGCATTTTTATAGGATCGTACATGCATACCTTGAGTCTCTGGATCATGTTACCCGTGGGTTTGTACACAAAACATCTCAGTCGCTCTTCTGACGTTAGGTTGAGACCCTATTAGACGTGGTTTGAGCACCAACTTTACTACCAAAAATCATGACACCCGAAACTAAAAAACACAGAACTACTTGGACAGCCCTAGGAGTCATGAATCGACTGGCGCAACTTCAAACCTAGATATTCTTTACTACGACTGTCGCATCAATACTCGGCGATCCGAAATCCACTCTCTAGCTTGCGCATTATCTCAACGCCACAGTCACTCTACATACCTCTGCCGCGTCACTATAGCACATCTCTTCCAAACACCGCCGCCACCGGAAACGCCACATTTCATCCAGCCACAATGTCAGCCGACTTTCAAGACGAAATCGAGGCCATCAATTCAATCTACACCGAAACGACCCTCACTCTACACAGCGCTCCGTCAACATATCTCCTGACTCTTCCCTCTACCAACAGTGTTCTACGACTACACATTCCCGAAAATTACCCCGCTGAAGCCCCACCATCAATACTCGCCTCGAGTCCGCAGGCGACTTAACTAAGCGTGGTTCCGGGGCGCGGGATTTAGAGGTTTTCACAGGGTATTAGGTCGGGTATTTTACCCGGGCGAAGTTTGTTTGTTTGACGCAATTGAAGAGACCAGCCGTGAGATTGAAGAAGCCTGTGCAGCGAGGAGGAATTAGAGGAGGATGATGTCCCTGGCGAGGGTGAACATGTGGCTACAGAGAAGGAGGTCACAGAGGTGACGCTTACTGAGCCTCCACAGTGGGTTATTTCTTCTCCGTGGTCAGAGAATAAATCTACCTTTGTCGCTCGTGCTGCTCGAGTCAAGTCGCCTAATGTGGCCCGCGAATACATTAACCATCTAATGGCCAGCGACAAGAGGATTCGAACTGCCCACCATAATATTACAGCATGGAGGATTCAGGGTCTGAAGGACGGTGTATCAGAATTGCGATGATGACGGAGAAACTGCAGCTGGTGGACGTTTGTTACACTTGATGCAGATTGCAGATGTATGGGATGTAGTTGTAGTTGTCACACGGTGGTACGGAGGAATGAAAATCGGACCCAAAAGATTCGCTTTGATCAACAATGCGGGTAGAGAGGCACTGGTTTTGGGAGGGTGGATTAAAGAAAAAGAAAAGGAGGATAAGAAGAAGAAAAAGAGGTAAATGTACAATAACTTTTGAGTCTCTATTTTTTTATTCGGCCGAAAACATTGGCATCAGAATATCTAGTGCCCTCTTGGCTGTCTCCATCGGTAGTATGACGGAACCACCTTGAACTGTACTGAGGTATGATAACTCAGACACCCGTTCTAGTTTCAACTCCTCCAATAGTTTCCCGGACACACCACACACGATACCAGCAACCTCAGTTGGTAGACTAGTTAAATCCAGGAAGATAGGTGTAAGAATAGTATCAAAGTCTCCCATAAGCGCATCCCCAAAAAAGGGTAGTGCTTTCTTGTCTAGTAAGACCGATGGTGGATCGTCCTGCGCCAAGGTCACCGACAAGAATCGAGGCCGAGTAGCTAGAGCTGACACAATACCTGTGTATAATTCAATGTCTGCCTTTGCATGCCACCCACGCTGGATACCTTGTCCGTGTCTATTCTGCAGGGCCATGGCCTGGAAGCTGCTGATCTCCGGATCATATGAATGTGATTCACGGCCCGAACAATGCACCAGCTCAATATCCGACTCTGTATACGGCAAAATCGTCCGTTTGCGAAGGAGAGAAAACGTCCGAGTCGTTAACTCATCAACCGTGCTCGGCGGCGGTGTACGTGGTGGCTCGTCATCCGTCGCTGTTGTGGCCGGAGCAAAGTCTTGAAATGACGATGGCATGTAACTGGAGCCGTTCCCTGATAGTTCAAATCCGTGTGAAAGCAGCGCGGCATTAACCTTTGACCGCTCCTTAACAGGGACAATGAGAAAATCTGCGTAGTATGTGGTTACAAAGAAGATAGGGACACCGGCCAGTGCTAGCGGGGACGTCAACTTCACGATACCCGATGCGGCGTCCATGCCGGCGGAAATCACAGAAAGAACATTATAGTTATCCTTCGATACCACAATGCGCTTCGCCATGTCCTTGGGCAACGCAGAAATCACCGGCCCAAATACATCGCGCGCCCAGCTTGAATGGCAGATTACAGAGCACTCTAGCGGCGTGACCGCAACATTGAAGAATGCATGTTGGTGACTATCGAGATCGGTGGGCTCAAAATCCGGGCCATCGGTACTACTTGACAGGGTCTTTGTCTGGGGAATGAGAGTTCGCAGGATAGGCTGAAGTAGAAATGCGTATAGATCGAGGGGAATGTGAATTAGGGAAAACGTCCCGTCCTTTTGGTAGGTTAGTTATAACATGCCTTTTTGATGAACATTGACGAGAATCTTACATACAATAAGTGCGATCCGTCCTTCCATTTTTTGCCTTTTTGCAAGGAGCCGATGAAAAAGCTTGGACAATGAGCGTTTGTGATGGTTCGTCAACAAATGAAAGAAAACGACAGATGAAAAAGAATATGCAGCTTAATGAATATAGACAACGAAAAATCAAGATACTCTTCAGAAAATCGCCGACTTGAAGTCTAAACCGGGCGTACGTGTGTTCATACTTTGGTTGTCTTTGTCTATTCTTAGGTATGTACACACGCATCATGTGAAGTAGCCCCTGTAAAGATAAGACATGAACAAATCAATTTAGCGCCTTTTTTTTCTGATTTTGTTATCTATCGGATTGTATGGACCATACCAATTGACAAACAGCAATTTGTCCGGCCGGATGCACCTGTCATTGTATGCAGCCGTCCCGGGGTTTGATGTCACGAGTCACCGGGTTGTACGTCAGTTAATAATTTTGACTGACAATTTCAATAAGTAGTTGGTGTTTTTTTGGTAATTCGAAACTTCATTTTCAGTGCCTATATGTTTAGAGCTTGAAAACTCAATCGGTAGCGGATTAGGCTTAGTCGTTGTGACGTTTCTTTTCTTGTGATCAAACAGGCCGCCTTATTCAAAATCAAATCTTCGTCTTCCACTATCAGTCACGTGACCGCGATGATTTCAAAAACACAATTCATGTGGGGTGCGATGAATGGGGAAGAATATCGGTCATACAAAAGGCAAATTCTATGTATAGAAACGTTATATAGTTAACTCTTTTTTTTCTTTTGTCGGGCTTTGCGGCAAGTATTATGAAGCCTACAAACTTAGTATGTACGCCCTGATAACTGCCGATTATTCACTTTATTTCTATGCATGTGATTGAACCCTAGTCAACTCGTTTTCCAGGGTTATGGGATATTGAAAGTGAACGGGTTATCAATAGCGATATCTCATGAGTACAAGAAGTTTCGTGTAACGCTTCAACAATGGTGACAACGACACCGAGCTTGAACAATGGGATGTTATATTATTCTCAGTGCTCATGTTATGTAAATGAATAGATATATATACATCTTGTGTGATTTAATCGTCCGTGATGGCCTTGCTACGTATTCTTCCACGCCTGTCTGTATCGTAGTATGTACAGTGATCTGGAGTCCAACTGTTCATCAGTTGATTACTAGACCATTCATAACGTTGGCCACAGTTTATAAGATATCAGTGTTCTCTAAAACCTGAGCAAATGCAATGCCAACATGCGGCTATTTTCAGTATACGAAGGGAGTTTCTTTGAGGCAAATTGACTAGCGTATGGTATTTGGCCACTGTTTCAACGTTGAAAAGACACATGATGAGTTGAATTGAAGGTGCCTGCGACATCACGAACCAAAATTTTATTTACAGAGAAACATTGATGCCAACTACAAATACAATTTCAGATTACTATGGTGTTTTTCGGCGGTTAGCTACCATCTTGCAGACAGTGGATTCATCTTAGGCGTGCGGGAAAGAACAGCTTAAAAGCGACAGTCTCCCGCCTCGAAGGGAAGTTATGTTTTCCTTCTCTCACACACAGACAGACTCCAGACAGACGCTTCACACAGAGACACTTCATACACACTTACACTTTACCAACACACACTTCATAGACACAAGTTTTACCAACAAAATGTCTTCCACTCAAGGAAATCTCGCTACGAGCACAACCGGTACGAACAGCTTCCACTTCTCTTATATGACAATAGTACTAACCTTTAACTCATAGACCGCACCAACGGTCCCCAAGATGCCGGCTCTGGGTCTACCGCTTCAGGGTCTACCGACTCTACCCAGTCCACAACTTCTGCATCTTCTCATCTAAATGGAATGGGAGGCAGATTCACAGATGTTACTGCCTCCCCTAACATCGATATACCGGATGAGTAAGAGTTCGCGGGCTCTCATTGATATGTCGGCTTGTATCTATGTCAACGCCCAGGTACAAGCAGCCGTCTATCATTTGTTCTTACACAAGCCCGCGAGTTATAACCCGCCCAACTATTGTTGTCACGATATTGTTTCAGTACTGCCCGAGAACCCTGTCGGGGTTACTCACACGCTATTTTACGAAAACTATTACATATATATGCCCCTATACGCAACGAACTTTAATATATAGTCCCTTAACATACTTTACTTTTTTATCCCCACAACTACCAAATTTCTAGGACTATGTTGATAATCAAACACCGTTTCAACCCAGCAGTCTCTAACAACATCGCTATGCTCCCTCAAGAACTGCCATCTGTCCGTGACAATCATACTCTCCACCACCTGCGCACTAAACGAAATTAAACTCCACACTGCTGACATCTCACGGTACCGTGGATGATATCTCCGACCATATTCCGCAATATCCTCGTCGGTGAGACTCCCTAGTGCCGTAGATACTGTAGATGCGTATTGTTCAAACTCCTTGTTGGTAGTTAGCTTTTCAATAGCCCCCCGCACATATGAATGCAAATCCTTGTACGCCGCTTTACGCAGGGACCCAACAATGACCGGGTTCGTACTAAGGTTGAAAGGACTATCGGCTTCACCGTCATCTCTGTCTCTCTCCACGCCGTCTTCCCCCTTAAACTTGTGTTTGACCGTGGTCACAACACCATAGTCTAGGAAGATTCTCTGTAAAACCGCCCGGTAGAAGTGGCGCAGAAAGAAGTCTTCACTTTCCCGCTCACTCCAGTTCAACGGCGCTTGACACGCCATCATGCGAGCAGTGATGTTCAATCTCACGCCTTCACCACCATACCCTGCCAATTTCTCACTCAGTGGGAAGCCCTGTGGATCTTTTCTAGAGGATTCACGAATAACCCGACCGTTGATAGCCTGAAGGGTAGGACGAAGATACTGAGAAAGGTATGTTGGAGGCCCAAGACGCTCAGTCATGAGGTTATAGCAGCAGCCAACGATAGCGACGGCACGCATGGAAGGGTTCATTACAAGGGAACGAATACCGTAATGAGAAAGGTTACCACAAGAGTGAATAGAGACAGCCATAAGCTTCCGGTCTGCAGCTTCCTTTGCGGCTTGCTCGACAATCATCTCCTCCGTCGGGACTTCAGGAAGGGATTGTACGGCTTCCCTCTTCTCTTGCAATTGAACCTTATCCAATGTCGCGATGATCTCTGTCAAGTCACCATCCTCCATGCGACCTTCAACATAGGTAATAACACCATTACCCTGTGTACGCTCATACTCCGCCTCAGCCCCAATAGCCCTTCTAGGCCGCAAGTCGACTGTCTCGTCAGCGCCTTCAAGCTCCTTCTCCAACTTTTTAAGGTTCTTCTGATGATACTCTCTCTTCGCCTCATCTGTTTCGGCTTCAAGACGCTGCTTTTCAACAGTCTGCATGAACATTTTCTTGTTCCGCATAATCACAGGCTTCTTTGCGATACCAGCCATGATATCCAGCTCCTTGGCACCGAGGATGTTCTCCGCTTTGCACTCAACTGCAACAACGTTTCTGGCGTAGGGCTTAGATGCAAGGCAACGGCCAAGGTAATTTTGACCGGCACCAAAGTCAATCAAGTGAGTGATTTTCTCGTCGTAAGTTGAACCAATGTCAGTAACTAACTCGTCAAGGTAGTCCGCAAAATTGGCTACCTCGTGAATCTTCTTTCCCTTCATGCCTACGGTGATGTTCCGAGGGAGCTTCTTCAAGTCCTTTATCCGAGGCGTATAGTCGCGGTTAAGGGTAAAACGGCGAATATCCTTGACATAGCTTACGAATGACTCTGGGACAGTGACCTCACCATAACCAGTGAGTTCTCCATCTAGTGAGTCTCTCATCAGCAGATCCAATAGCTTCATTGGCGGACACTTCATGAGAAACTCCTGCCAGTCCTCTGGGACAACAGCCTGGTACAGACCAGGATCGGTAGTAAAAAAGTCCAATACATGGACACCTCCGCAAAGAAGTTGGAAAAGAGAATTGGTAGAAACGAACTTGAGGAGACCCTCTATGTACTGGTCGGGGGTCTCCCACTCCTCAGATATAGGCAGAGGGCGTTTGGGGATCATTTTGTATTAGTTTGCCCGTATAATTTGATCACACCAGTGATACAAACTGGTGCACTGAAATTTCCAGCCGTCGTTCCTACAGTTCAATGCTGTGTAACGTTTGACTCAATTGTATGAAGCCGATCATCCCTGTCTACCATGCAAGAGTTGACCCCTGCAACGATATCGAGGTTATCATTTATCGATAAGGAGTTTTTACCAGGGTTGAACAAATTGCTGGAAAATTATTGAATTGCGCTCGTCGTAGTACGACCCATAGCACCACATACTCTACAACGCCGTCAATAATATAAACCCGTTCTCGAGGGCCCCCTTTTTTTCCTCAATATCTACCTACCCCAAAAGTTATATAAATCCAGTAGCAATGGCTCGGACTACTACCATCAAGAACAAGGCCGCCATTAACAAGGCCAACCAGGGCAAGGAAAAGAGAGATCGTGGCAGACCGCCAACTGGTGTCGTGAAGCAGAAGAAGTCAAAGGGTACTCCTCCAAGTAACACCCCCAAGAATGCCAGTAGCTTAGTTGAACTTCTGCGCAAGCGCAACAAGAAGAAGACTTATTCGGAGAAGGAGCTGGATCTGCCGGAGCTTAACAAGATTACACCTATCGGTGTGGTTAAGCCCAAGGGCAAGAAGAAGGGCAAGGTTTTCTGCGACGACAATGTAGGTTGATAATCTATTTCTCGTCTACATTTCAAATTTCTAACTGGCAATTCCCTCGCAATAGGAGTCCATGAACACGATTCTCGCCCTTGTTCAAGCCGAAAAGGAAGGCCAAATCGAATCCAAGATCATGAAGGCGCGCCAACTGGAGGAAGTCCGTGAGGCTCGTAGAATCGAGGCTGAAGCCAAGGAGGCAGAGCGCAAGGCGAATTTGGAAAACGCAAAGGATGCGCTGCGCAAGAAGCGCAAGCGGAAGGGTAAGGGTGGTGCCGAGGATGATGGCGAGACGGTGCACCAGTTGTCTGTCGCGGGATCGAAGGCGACTAAGGGCAAGAAGAAGGTTGCTTTTGCTTAAGGTGGGAGGGGAGATTCAGTATGGTTATTTGCATATGGGCATTGGCGTTCCGGGTGTGGAAAAGCGATATCCTTGGTTGTCGTTGGCTTCATGTATTCAATATCACGGCATAGAAATTTTATGCAACCTTATTTTAAACGTCTATCTACGCTGAATCGGCGGGCTTGTTCGCCCACTTGCGGTTGCAAGGGTCGTATTTGTATTCCCGTTTTGTGGGCTCCAAGACACCTCTAGTTGAAAGTTTCTCCAGGTCAACATCAAAGGCCATAGAGGTGAAGAAGTTAACAACAGGCTTAGTAAACCAGCGGCTTCCACCAGTCTCGAACCAACCCAGATGGCCACCGAGGGTGGTAGCCACCATGACGGTGTATGGGTTTGCGGCGATCTCGGGGTAGGGCATGGCCTCATCGGCGGCAATTGGGTCGTCCTTGGCGTGGATGGCAATGGTTGGAATACGGATAGCAGAGATTGAGTCACTGGAAGAGGCATCACGGTAGTAAGCCGAAGAAGTAGGGTAACCCCAAGCCTTGGGTCTAGAGAATTGGTTAATGGTTGGGTACTGAAAGTAACGCACAGAGGGATACTTACTGGACCTCGCTGTCAAACTCTCCTAGGTAGTTGATCTTCATAAGCTTTTCGTAGTCCCAGTCTGTCATAGTCTGGATAGCCTCCTTGTGGCGGTAGGCCAGCTTCTTCATACTCGCTGGAGAAATCGTTAGTAAATAGACTAAGGATTGGTATTCTAAAAAGTTATACTTACTGCCCATGGTCTTCATGTAAACCTCACGACCAATCCAAGTACGGTTAATGGCCGCATTGGACATCTCCAGGTTAAAGGGGTTAGAGCAGAGAACAGCACCCTTGAAGCGGCAGTCCTCGCCCTCTTCACCCAAGTAGTTGGTCAAGATATTAGCACCCAGAGAGAAACCAATACCGAACAATGGGCGGCTGGGATACCGCTCGACATACCAGTTGACGAACTGACGTAAATCCCAAGTGGCACGGGCGTTATAGAAGATACCAGTGGTGATTTTGTGCCAGGCGCAACCACGAGAGTTGATGACGATGACTTCCCACTTGCCACTTTCTACCAAGGGTCCAATAGCGTGACGGAGATAAGCCTCGTGTGAGCCTCCTGACAATCCGTGCATGACAATTAACGTAGGCTTCTCATCGCTGGCACGCATGCTCTCGACCTCATCACCAGTCCAGTAAGTGGTGCGGGGTGGCAGAGAAGCATCCTTAGGCTCAGTGTTGGCCTCGACAGCCCAGTCTACAGCAAAGGTACCAGGAATGTTGGGAGTGGTAGAATCAAAGATATAACGCTTATACCAGATTCGCGGAGCATCCCGAGAAGTGCCGGCAATAGCAGTCTGCACGTGGCCGTTGAAGTACAGAGGGTTAAGAGAGCATGGCGGGGTAGAAGCTTCGGCCAACTTGAGCAAATCCGTTGTTGAGCCGTCCTTCAAAGTAAGCTCTAATGGCTGCGCATTATGAGTATAAGAGATGGGAGATCTTCCAAACCACTCCATTATGGACTGTGACGTAGGAACGAGGGACAGAATAAGAGACGGAATCGCGGGAGTCGGAATTCCGATGTATTGTGGTGGTAAAGGGCAAGGGTCGTTTTCACGCTTAAGAAGACGGGATATACGACAAGAATTCAAGAGTGTAAGAAGAGTGTGCGACTTGAAGAAATCCAGGAGAAGTCGACCACTTAAGAAACGGGTCACAGAAGCGGAGGATCTGGGCATTTATAGTTGTTGAG
The DNA here is from genome assembly GCA_025685495.1 of Huntiella abstrusa. Classification (NCBI taxonomy): domain Eukaryota; kingdom Fungi; phylum Ascomycota; class Sordariomycetes; order Microascales; family Ceratocystidaceae; genus Huntiella; species Huntiella abstrusa. The sequence goes on from JAJNMT010000046.1 coordinate 108,523, forward strand.
GATCGGGAACTCAAGCGAGGCTTGTTGGCGCTCCAGGCCAGTGTGGGTACATATGTACGAACGGCTGCCACCCTGGTCTCTAAATCACTACACAACCTGAATCGCAAAGTTTAGTGCCCTTGTCAGTTCAAATACTACCAAGTGATAAGCTGCAGAAAGTATTTGTGCCAATATAGATGCCACCACACTCCCACAAGAGCCGCCTCAAACTCTTCAACGACTTTGGCTGCTTAGTGTGGCCCGGATGTAAAGCCTGATTAGGAAATGTTGCGCAATTGAGAGCCGAGGCTCAACTGGATTCAGGAATTCCAATTAATCCGTCAATTATTTGTCAACTAACCCTCGAGATGACGTATAACCCTACGATGTGACATGATTCAGAGTGTAGTTTACTGGAAGACATTGCGCAAAGGTGATGGATCACGAAGCTGACAACCCGCATTAGTTACATCCTTTCCTTTGTCATACCAGTCTAGATACAAGAAACCCAACAATCACTTCACATGGATATCCATATGTACATATGTACTCAGGTGCTGTACCTCCATACAGCATACCAGTCTCTATCACCATCGCTCGGTTAATCTCCGGTTATCCATAAACAGATGATGTCGGTGACTTCCATTACCAAGCCTCTGGTCAATTAGCCCTCCGGGTTCCGTGATAGTATATCAGTAAACACACTATTGAGAGCGTGAATCTGTCCCTCTGAAGCGCCATCAAGAAGCGCTCATTCTTCTACCATCGTCCGGCTTTTTATCACTTGCTTGAGTTGGCTAACTGCTGGTCGGAACGCACAAGCTTGGACCCTGTTTGCGTCGCCAACTTGACGCCAAAAAAAAGCAAAATTAAACAAAAAACGGTAATCGATTTGAATTGGAAGTGCATCATCAGCATTGTCGACCGACAAATGTCTTCCTTGGGTTTCCAAGTTTCTCCGTGATATACCCTTCTTTTTGTCATCATCACCACAACATAATTGTTCACAACAAATGCCTCGACTCTACTAGTTCAAGATCTTCTTTTTTTGCTTTTCGCCAAAACTTTTATAAACCTTGACTGACGGCCTGTCTCGTCGCATCGTGAAAGACAAGCAGGGCCATGCAGACATGAGTCTTGAGTTGTCGGCCGCCTCCCGAGATTTAGTCATGGGCAACCTCGAAACGCTTACTCATAACAAGCCTGATAGCCTTCCGGAAGCTTCAATTCTCAAGCCATCTCTGACGCCGACCCTGACCCTGACCCTGCCTCCCCATCTCCGCCCTATCGGCCTTCCGCCAAAACCCACGCGCTCCGACCTGCCAAACCACCAACCTTCAAAATCCGTTAGTGACGACTATCATCATCATCAGCCCCAATCTCAGGCCCACGACGGTAGGGGATTTCACGGAGGCTCTGCTAGAGACCGAGACCCACGGGACCACCGTTACCACGACCAAGCTTCCGACGACTATCGAATCATCGACGACTATATACATCCTGGGAACCGCCCATCAGCCTCGTCCCGCCCCCCTCGTTCAACCATCGATAGCCCATTGGCTCAAGCCACAGAAAATCTTTCTATAGACAGACCACAAGGCAATCTTGCTCGACCGCCATCACCGAATTTGCAAAACCAGTTTGACCGTCGCGATTCGTCAAGGGGACGCTCAATGATGGAGGACCCCCGATCCAATGGCTCGGCCCGCCGCCACCGCTCCCGCGATGTCCACCCAGATGACAGAGAACCACCATCGCCTGGGGTAAAACGCCGACGTTCGCGAAGTGCTTCATCAGATGGAAATAGAAAACGGTCCCGGCGACATAGGAAAGACGACCGCGATAGGTCAAGGTCCCGTGATCATAGACACGATCGTGATCGCGACCGGGAACGAGAAAGAGATAGGGAAAGAGATAGACCCCGGGATAGGGATCGTGGCGACCGAGACCGAGACCGCGACAGGGATCGAGACCGTGACAGAGAACGAGACCGGGACCGTGACCGTGACCGCCACCGAGATCGTGATAGAGATCGTGAAAGTCACAGAGATCGTGACAGAGATAGGGACCGAGACCGGGACAGAGATCGCGACCGTGATCGTGACAGTCACAGAGATCGAGATCGCGACCGCGATAGCCATAGAGATCGAGACCGGGACAGGGACAGAGATCGTGACCGTGATCGAGAAAGAGAAAGGGATCGTGATAGGGATCGGGACCGGGACCACGATCGCCACCGCGACAAGGAAAGAGAACGCGATAGGGAAAGAGACCGAGACAGAGCCCGCGACCGGGATTGGGATAGGGACCGCGATGATGTCAAAAGTATCCGCTCTTCACGCCGTCACCGGCATGGGTCAGTTGACTCACGGCGCAGGTCTCGGTCCCGTTCCACCGGTAGTATGAGATCTCGTCAACATGTAACCTCGAGATCATCGGCGAATCACCACCACGACTCTAGCCGGAGGCCCCGAAGCCGAACAAGGAGTCCTACCAGACGCAGTAGTGGTCGCCATCGGTCACATAGTGGTAGCCGTGGCGCCCGGACGCGCGACTCGGATCGACGCCATGGACGGGAACATCGGGATCGTGACCGTTATGATAGCCGTCGGCGTGACGACTCTGGTGATGAATCAGACGGTCGGCGTCATAGACGCCGGACTCACGATAAACACGATGACGACTCTCGGCGTTCCCACGATAAAGGTGATTCTACATCTAAAACAACGCATTCAAAACCACGGTCACCTCTCCGTGGATTCAGTAATACTGTCAAGAAGATCTCGGGTTCATCTGATGCTCCGTAAGTTTGAAATATTGTGTCATAGATAGTCCTATGGTTGTACTAACTTGTTTTAGACCTGAAAACTCTACGGCCCCGCCGGCGTCTTCTACAATCACCAAGTCCTCACCTGCAACAACTTCATCCAATATTGCTTCTCAAGACAACCCAGCAGCGTCGAAGCTCAACTCTACCACAGATTCCACCAACAAAATCATCACTGGGTTTTCTAACAATAGTCTGCCTGCATCAGAGCTGCAATCTGATGTCCAACAGCCAGCATCTATGGAGTCATCCGCCATTCCGCAAGTGGTCTCTGGAGACCAACGACCAACCTCATCAACTGGCAAAAGTGGCAATGGCGATTCTTCGCAACAGTCAGCGGGTAACAAGTTTAGCTTTTCCTTCAAGGCGCCAAAAACTACTGCTGCGCCCGTCATACCCAACACTGATATTGTTCAAAAATTCATTGCTCCCGCTGTTAAGCCACCACAACCCCCGACGGGTCCCTCACGCACCACGGACCCGCGCGATAGGTATGCGCCACCGGAAAATGCACCTACTGGACCTGCCTCCGCCCGGACACCCCGTGGTCCACCTCTCGGACCAGCAATAGTACCACCGCCACGACCAAGGACTCGAATCATCAAGAGGAAAGTACGCACACTACTTCCAAAGCCTCAACTTCCGGAGCACCTGGCTACTTCTCAGTCTGTGTATTATCGGAAGCCCGGCAACGAATCAGTTATCGGTTCAGGCACATATGGCAAGGTGTTTAAGGGCATTAACGCTTACACTAGCGATATGGTCGCCTTGAAAAAGATTCGTATGGAAGGTGAACGAGATGGATTCCCAGTAACGGCCATGCGCGAAATCAAGTTACTCCAGTACTTGAGGCATCGAAATGTTGTTAGTCTTCTCGAGGTTATGGTTGAGAAAAATGAGTGCTTCATGGTGTTTGAATACTTGTCGCATGATTTAACTGGTATTTTGAACCACCCGAGTTTCAAGCTCAGCCCGGCGCAAATGAAGGACATGTCGAAACAGATGTTTGAAGGTCTGGAATACTTGCATTCTCGTGGGGTGTTACATCGTGATATCAAGGCAGCCAATATTCTCGTCAGCAAGGATGGTGTGTTGAAGCTCGCTGATTTCGGTCTCGCTCGTTTCTATGTTAAACGACACTCACGAGACTACACCAATCGCGTCATCACCATCTGGTACCGTCCGCCGGAGTTGCTTTTGGGTGAAACCAAGTATACGGCGGCAGTAGATGTGTGGAGTGCGGCTTGTGTCATGGTTGAAATTTTCACGCAACATGCCATCTTCCCCGGTGACGGAACAGAGTCGAATCAGCTCGACAAGATCTTTAGCGTCATGGGTACGCCAACAAGGGAAGCGTGGCCGAATGTGACAAACCTCCCTTGGTTTCAGTTATTACGACCCACACACAAACGGGAATCCACATTTACAGAAACATACCAGAACCTGGTCTCACCCAAAGCTTTAGAGCTGTTAGCTGCTATGTTTGAGTACAATCCAGAAACACGACCAACAGCGGCCGATGTACTGCAACATGAGTACTTTACATCAGAAGAACCCCCAGCCGCGCAATGCATAGAGTAAGTTTTGATCCGTTGATACACTTTTGTGAATAATGACTAACATGGGCTTTTAGACTTGCAAACTTAGACGGAGACTGGCACGAATTCGAGTCCAAAGCTATCCGGCGAGAAGCACGCAAAGCTCGCGAGGGTAACAATTCTAAGAGCCAAACTGCTGCTGCGCCAGTGACTACCGCTAGCGACGGAGCTCCGGTGGCTTCGTTATCCCCATCCATAGATGCGCCAGGTGGTGTGGTTCTCGCAAATAAGACGGGTGCCGACACTAATCCCGGAAGCACAAGCACGGGCGAGGCTATGCAACTCGACTCGACAGATAGCAGCGTTAATGGACGGAGTGAAGTTGGGTCAGCGAAGACTGAATTCACCGAGACAGCTCGTACTGAACAAGCTGTGGCGTATAGGCCAGTAGGTAGCCCGGCGGGGCAAGCAGCTTGAGACCTGCACAATCGTGGCTCTATTTGTACTACCATAGTTGGGGTGAGGATCACCAATTCCTAAAGTTTAGAGCGGTGTTGGCATTTTTGTTTTCACGTTTACATCATACATAGAGAAGGTTTAATCGATATATCCTGCATGGTTGGTTTTGTTCTTACATCTAGAAATATGAGCATCTTTATACGACTGTTTGATTATGAATGTATGTGATGCCACAGACGCACAACCCCTTTTCCATGCTTCCTAAAGAACAAACCAAGCTCTCGGGAGTCAGGCAGGAATCAAGCCGTGGGAGCTTGGGCCTTGGTTTGTGGATATTTTGTTAGTCGTGTTCGGTATTTCCATGCGGCCATAGGTATTGTATGTATGTATGTAGGTACATTAACATCGTCCTCCTGAATCGGCTATCGGCAACTCGTCCATACCGGCCGGGCTTTCTTCACTGTAACGTTATCTTAAAGGTCAACAAAGTCTCCAAAACTCATGTCAGACCACAACGGACACTCTGGTTTGTAACTTCTGCGATATGCAGGGCTTTGCTTGGACAGCCAACGAGACATCGTTTACGTACTTAGACACCACCACATATAGACATGTGCACATACCCATAAACCCTAACACGATTACTCCACTAAAGTCGTCAGGCTACAGGGACGCCACTAACGGACGAGTTTTCCCCTTGAAATCGTCAAGCGGCGGGTTAAGCAACATTGGTTTCTTTGGAACAGCGTTTTTTACCCGCTTTTCACGACAAATCATCACGTACGAGCGAGCTTCTTCCTTTTGCATCACCGTGTCTTGTTTTATTGGGGGCCACTCTTTCTGTCTGGTTGTAGTAGCCGTTTGTATCATCGTTTAGCATTATTTCCTTCTTGTTTCTGGTATTTCTTACATACTATTTTTTAGCCTACCGGTTCAGTTGTTCCTTGAACCCTTCCTAGCTTCACTTGTCTATTTTCTCGTGCTTCGTTTTTTCTTCCGTTTTCTTCTCTTTTTTATATCCGCCATATTTCTCGTTACCTAAAATCACACCACCAGGAAGCCTTTTGCTGTCCTGTCGATTGTTCCTGACCAATCACCAAATCACCAATCGATCCTTTCGTTCCGTTGCTGTCCTCTTCTCGGGCCGTCCGAAGTCCTCCTTCCGTCTACCGAGCCCGCTTTTGTCACCTGTCACCGACCGGCCTAGCAAAAGTCTTACCCAGCTAATCCAGTCAGCACACCCCGACAGCGTCGACGCCTCGCCTCGCCTCGTTTCGCTCGCCTTGTCTGGTCTTGCCTGCCGTGTCGCTTCGAGATTCTTGCCACACCATTGACGACGACTCGACTTGCCTCGCTTGACTCGACTCTGCCAAGACCCGACAATTGTACACAGCCGCGTTGTGGACATTATTAACTGTCGCTGTCGCCACATTTGCTTGAGAGCTATCCGTCTTGTTCTTCACTTTATAAAATACACATTACCGCAATGGCTTCCCCGCAGTCTGGCCTGAAGGTCGACCGGTATGTGGTCATGCACGTTGCCACGACGTGTGATGAGCATGGAGTTTACGTCACCAAGGACTCTGCTGAGGTTATTGAGCTCGGTTGGATCATTCTTGACGCCAAGTCCACTGATGAGGTATGTGATGGTCGAGGGTGTTCGTCTGCATTCCTAAGCTAACCATGGTTTTCTCTCTCCCTCTAGGTTGTTCGCGATAGTGTTCTGGTAAAGCCTATCAACACTCCAATTACCCCGTTATGCAGTAAGTGTCGTCATTTTCTGTCCTACCATACGAATTCCAATTAACATGGTATTCTTTTCTTCTCCACAGCTAGTCTTACCACCCTGACTTGGGAACATGTCCGCGGTGCCGGTACTTTCCGTGATGCCATTACACGTCTCGACACTTTTATCAACGAGAATCTTATCGCCAAGAACCTCGAATTTGTTTTCGTCACTCTTGATGCCTGGGACTTGAGAGTCCAATTGCCCCGTGAGGCCCGCGACAAGGCCGTTGTTCTGCCGCCCTACCTTCAGCACTCGCGCACTTTTGATCTGCGCACCGAGTATCAGCGCTGGCAACAACATCATCCTGAGTCGCTCCCCTTTGGTCCTTCAATGTTGTCCAACATTTGCGCTGCTCTTGAGGTCGAGCCTGTGCAATCGAGCGCCCCAATTAAGCACAACCTTCCTTTCCACCTCCAAGCATTGGCTCCCGCGAGCCCCCGCCGGGCCATGGAAGAGGCTATTACTTTGGCGCGTGTGCTCCGTGGCTTGATCCGCAAGTCGCAACCTGTTCACGAACACCCCGATGTTCTCACCCGTCCCATGGATGCTAGAGCCGATGTACGGGCTTTCCTGGCTGAGAGAAGCAAAGTTCTTCATATGTCAGGTCTTCCCCATGACACCACGCAATCGGAGTTGGAAAGTTGGTTCACTCAGTACGGTGGCCGCCCAATCGCGTTCTGGACTCTGCGCACGCCTGAGCAGCACAAGCCTACCGGTTCTGGTTTTGCTATTTTCTCGTCCCACGAGGAGGCTGCCGAGAGCTTGTGCATGAACGGCCGCGCCTTGAATGAAAAAGCTATTGAAGTTTCGCCTTCAAGCAGCCGTGTTATTGACCGCGGAAACGACATTTTGACTCCCTTCCCACCTAGCAAGAACCGCCCTCGTCCTGGCGACTGGACTTGCCCTAGCTGTGGTTTTAGCAACTTCCAACGCCGTACGGCCTGCTTCCGTTGTTCGTTCCCTGCTGGTGGAAGTGGTCACATGGGTGAGATGGGCTTCGGTAACTATTCCGGTTTCGGTGGTCCTGGGAACATGATGCACGGCGGTCACGGACACATGGGTGGTCATCACGGCCATGGCCACATGGGTGGACACCACGGTGGTGGCGGCCGTATGGGTGGATCAGGTGTTGTTCCATTCCGTGCTGGTGATTGGAAGTGTGGTAATGAGATTTGCGGTTACCACAACTTTGCCAAGAATGTGTGCTGTCTTCGCTGCGGCGCTAGTCGTGCCAATGCGGCCATCGTCGCTGACTCTGGCTACTCCAACAACAACAACCATAACAACAACAACAACATGGACGGCGGCAACTACAACATGCACCATGGTGCTGGTGGTATGAACGGCGCCAATGCTGGTCCTCCTGGAGGCTTCAACCACAGTGGGAACGGTTTCCCCCCGAACGGCGCTAGTGGCAACTATGGCGGTCCTCACTTTGGTGGTCCCCCTTCGACCTACTCTCTGCCTTCGGGTCTGCCCCCTGGTCCTCCCCCTTCGAACGGCTACAACGGTGGCGGCATGAACGGTCACTTTGGTGCTGCTCCTGGTAGCCACCCTGCTGGTTTCGATAGTCGCGCTGCTGAGGCCGCTTTCCAGAGTGCTGGTTCCGGCCCTACCACTGGGGCTGGATCCAACAGCTTCTATGCTACTAACAATGAGAATGATCCGTTCCCTTTCTTGGCTTCCGGTATGAGCAACCTCTCTGTTGGTGGTGGCTCTGACCCTCGCGCCAACAATGGCTCTGCCTCGGCCAAGCCCAAGACTTCGGCTTAGAGGATGCTAGAGTGTCGGGACTTGGAAAAACATATCCGCAGAAACTCTAGTTAGATATAACTGGATGCTTTCTTTTCTTTTTTTTTTTTCTATCCTTTCTTTTTGCACATTGTTTCTTTTTGGTCTAGTTGTTTTTTGTTGGTGTAGTACATGGTAAAGGTGGCCATGGATAGAATATGAAAAAGGATACTGGTAGCGACGGACGGAGTTGGACTGGACTGGACTGGATTGGAACGGACTGGGCGGAGTTTGACTGTGTTTCTTGGGACTGTTTTGCTTTGTTGCTTTTTTGCGTCAGGACTGGATAGTCTTAGTTGGAAAGCAGGTTGCTTGGTTTGTTGGTTGTATGTATGAAGGGTCGGCTCTACATTTGGGAAATTTGGAACTCTATTTTGGGATGGTCGGCTGGCTCGGTTAGGTTGGTGTTTGCGTTGGTTAGTTTCTCTCTGTATTTTGGGATGGTTTCGGTTTGGACTCGGTTGGATGGCTGGACGGCTGGTTGGTTGGTTGGGGCTCGATTGATTTGATTACTTTGTGCATTTGTCAAGGAATTGGTGGGTTTAGAGGTCGTTTATCTTGTTTTGTTGCATGGTTTTGAATTCAACAATTGTTTGTCTAGGGCTCAGTTTATGTTGGTATGTGTGTACATACATGTGCACATATGTTTATACAAAGAATAGATTCAACATTTCCAGGTCATCTAATGCTCCAGCCTCAATCTCGTCGTTATCTTCCCATAATAGATGTTCCTCTACTCCGCCTTCAGCTTCCCAGACATTCGGAATCATGAAACCAGTGTTGACATGCGGTCCAACGGAACTAGCCGCCGCCATTTCCTCTTCTGCAATTCTCCACTCTGTCATATCGACCTCGAGATCACGTATGTCAATTCCATCCATCAAATTCTCCGCCAAGTGACCCGCGTCAGCAACTTCCGTAGCCGCCCTATCCATAGAGACCACCTCCGCTTCTTTCTGTAACTCGTTGAGTTCTCTTGTAGTTGGCTGCGATTCATATTGAGGTAGAAGCGCAGCTGATAAGGCGAGAGATTCTCGCGATAGCGGAGGGACTGTCCAGCCTCGATGCATTTCCCATTCAATGGTGTAGGTTTCTAGGTTCGTGTAGTGTAGGGTGGGAAACTTCTCGGTGGGACTATCTGTTAAGAGGTTCGAGAGACGTTGCCAGTGGAGTGCTGTGGCTTCTTCACAGCGTTCTTCGAGACGGATGGCTTCTTGGATGGGATATTTGAGGGCTCGCCATTGTTGTTTTGCGAGGTGGCGAGATCGGATGTGCGTGCGGAGATCAGCGGTCAGGGGAGATAGAAGTTCCCGTTCTTCGGTCTCGGAACATGCCATTGTGATTTCTGATGGCGTAGGTAGGAGATTCCGTCCCGTGCGCCAGGAGAATGTCCCGTAGAGAAGCATGGAGGCAAGGTGATCTGAAAAGTCTAATCCGCGACGAAGAGCCTCCTAGGGTAACGTCGTTGTGATAGGGGCAAGTTGGGCGGTTACACCTTCTTTCTTGCCGAAGAACTCTGTTGAGCGACGGCCGACGTTGGCGACATTGTGGCCCCAGATTGGAAAGCCTTGGGATGTTAAATTGGTAGCTGTAGATGGGATGGTGGCGTCGTAGTGGAGCCGGGAGTGCATTGTATCGTATACCGTGGTATATTTCTTCCGGAATAGAAAGTCATGAACACCTTGGAGACCAGGAAGTTGCATGAGATGATTAATTGACGCTGTCGTGAATGGCCCGTAGATAGGATCGGAAACCATTAGTGGGAACTTGGCTAGGAACATTTGTATAAAGTACAAATCAGTGTTGGTGATGTAGTCCCTGTTACTTATATGCGCACGACGAAGCGCATTGGTTTGAAGGATATTATGATGCCAGAGTTTCAATAGTGCAGACTTCATCGGTTTTCCTAGGCGATGGCCCTTTCGCGCGAATAAGGCGATGATTTGTTGGACTTTAGTTGCCCGGTAAGTAGCCATCAGAAAGTATCTCAACGATGGAACCCGTCGAATCTGCGCGGTAGGTGTAACAGGCACATCCCCCGAAGAGACAGTCCTCTGCGAAAACTGATACGGCCGTCCAGCAGGGTCACGTACCGTCAGCGATCCATATAAAGAACATGGGAAAGCAGCCGTTGCCTCAGGAGCCATCCTCGCAAGCCAAAAGGATATAAAAGAGGTTAAATGGTCATCCACAAGTCTCTTCACCGGCCGACTGATAGCATAAATGTTGAGAATGTCCGAGGGAAACAAGTGACTGAATATCTCAGCCAGGATCGCAGGATACGGACATAACGCCTCAAACAAGTCAAGGCCATTCTTCAATCTTCTGAACCCCGGGGGATCTCGGCGGGGAAGGTCCATTGGGATACGGGACGTCGGGATATCCAGGTATTCGGCGATTAGTAACCGTTCTTGCATGATGGCAATGTCGGAACGAAGGTCAGATGGGAGTTCGTCGAATGATGGCGGAAGACCAGTTGGCGGGTCAACGTATAGTTTCGAGGGTGGTCTAATTCGATGTATAAGATTCTGCATTGCAGGCGAAGGCCAATGAAAGGCCATTGAGTTTGATGACGCCATGGTTTGATGATTCTCGATGATGTTTGTGTATGCAATGTCACCAACAAAAACTTCGCGCAAAGTAAGCAACCCATCGCTCAAAAAAACATCAATATTCACAAAACTAATATCAGATGAAACGCCATTTCAACCCTAATCTGAATATCTATCCTTATGCAAGACTCGCTTCCACTCAGGCGGCTCCGTGCCTTTGATGCCCCAATCCATTACAACATCGGTCCAAGGCGTTTGAGGCTTTGTGGGAGCCGGGAACGCCTTGGTGGCGGTCTTTCTCCCCTTCCTTGTGTTCTACTCGAGGTCGTCCACGGGGAGATCCGACTCGTCGCGTATCACCAATTGCTCGGCTACCTTCCATACCTGTAGGAGGTTATCTTCAGCTGCCGAGGCTACCAGCCAGGGTTCATTGCGGTTCCAGGAGAAGTCGGCAAGGTGGTTTGTGTGGCCACCGTGCATGAAGAGACTATGTTGGGTTAGTACAGGTGACATTCGGAGTCGAGTTGACAGGATTAACTTACAGTTCAGGAACACCGTCTTCAGCATCTTCAGCAGACTGCTCCTCGCCCAAACGGGAAAGATCCCAGAAAAGCACACGACGATCATAACTACCGGATCCCAAAATACCCGGCTCAGTAGGATGCCATTGCAACGAAGTCACGGCGTCCTCATGACCATTGAAAGTATGCACCTTGTTCTTCACATTACGGATATCCCATAACCCGATAGTCTTGTCACCAGATCCAGTAGCCACAAGGACCTCCTGATGCGGGTTCCATGCCAGCGCATTGATGGCGTCCTCGTGACCGCCCGACGCGGTGAGTGCTGACTTGGCGGTGTTGGCTTCACGCAGATCGACAATCTGAAGTGTCAAGTCATCCGACACAGTACCGATAAAGTGCGGTACGGTAGGGTGGAACTGCACATCGTTGACAATGTTGTTGTGGTGCGTGTAACGAGCCTTGGGCTTGATAATACGACTAGCAACCGAGTATGAGTTGAGGTCCCAAAGGCACATGGTGTGATCTTCACTACCCGAGGCCAACAGACCATTCTGATGCGCACTCCACGCCAAGCCGAAACCCTCGCCCTCATGTCCATGAAGCTCCATATGCGCCTCAACGTTGGCGCCAGGCGTCACACTCAACTTGCTGCGATCGAAAATAAGTACGCGTCCATCCACCGTCATCGTAGCAATCTGGTCAACATTGAGAGGGTTCACTCGCGCCTTGTTGACCTCGCCAGGGTGGTTAATCCGATGCACTATCGAGAACTTGATACCAGGACCACCTGAGCGCTTTCCGTATCCGCCAACTTCGCCGCGCTCGTCGTCGTAGCCATCAGGGGAAGGCTTGGTCGCTTTGGGAATCTGGACTTCGGCGATTTGAACTTGGTTTGGTAGGTCGTTGGCTGTGTGCGTACCGATGAGGAGACGGTGGGTGTTGTATGGCTGGTCCTTTTCTTCCTTGACGTCGGGGAACCATTCTACTGTCAAAGTCGGCCACTCGAGAGCCGTACTCAATACCATGTCATACAGAAAGGGACTGTTCTTCTTCCATGTTTTGTACTCTGTTCATGGGTTAATGAGAGTCCAATCTTAATTTCACTCCATCTATTTGTCATGACAGATAGACCATGCTCTATCTCACGCTCTTTCACCCGGAACTTACCCTCATTAATCGTCTTTTGCAACTCGTGGTCCTGCTCTTCCATAGAAAGCGACGCAGCTATTCACGGGTTAGTAACCACCATATTATACCCTAACTTATTGACAAACTCACTTGGCTGCTCCAAATCCTCAACGCCGTTTTGTCCCGACATTTTGATTGTCAGTTAGTTCTAAATCAATATTAAATAATTTCGCTGATGAAAGACAAATCCAATGGCAGAGGGCGGTTTAAACTTTTCAAAAATTGATGTTCAGTAGAAGTGCATTCCCTTAGAAGCTTACGCTTTAGAGCTTCCCGTGCTCTTGGCCTAATCCGGAAACTGCGCGCCCCTGTTCGCGTAAAGTGTTGCCGTCAGCTGGTTGGCAGTTGTCAGTTGCGCAGGCGATGGCTTGATTACCGTTCCACCAATATCACTAACAACTTTTTCTGTATAACACGGGTTTTTAATTTACATCTGACACAGTTTGCATAAGAGACTGACCAATTACCCGTCAAATTACAGTATATAAATTAGTTTACACTACACAATCCTACTTCATTCAAATCTCGTGTCAAAGTCCACACATATTTGACTCTTAACAACATCATATCCCTTCAACAGTCTGCCCAGCCTTGTGTTCTGCCTCATTTCACCGCCTTCCGCCCCGCCATAATCCCAGCAAAGTGGTTGCACCAAGGCCCATCTTTCGCCTAACCCTTCGATTAGCTGACTGACTCCAGTTCTCTGTCACCAATTTCCGTCGAATATTGGGTGTTCGTCTCTTCTCCATCTTGGGTTTATTGGGAACTTCTTTTACGATTAGTTACGGCTTTTCTTTTCTTCTTCACTTCGTTTCGAATTGGGCGTTTTGTCATTTGTCATTTTACCCGTCATTCTATAATTTCTGCCAGTCGTTCATTTGAATAAGCTGCTTGGCTTTGTACAGTATAGCTTGTACCATAATTTGTCTTTTCCAATTTGGTTGACGACCTGAGTCTTTCATAACCATGGGGTACGTCGTGTTGGCAAACAGCATCAAACCTGCATACGGATCTAACACTCGCTCATAGTATTCCCAAATTCTTCCGATGGATTTCCGAACGGTATCCTGCCATCTCGCAGGTCATTGCCGACAATCGAATCCCAGAATTCGATTGTCTCTACGTATGACTACCCCACCCCCGCACCAGGCAAATCACCTGCTAACATATTTTTACCTTTGTCCCACAGCTCGACATGAATGGTATCATTCACAATTGTACCCACAAAGATGCCGGCGAGGACGCGACGTATCGTTTAACTGAGCAAGAAATGTTTGCTCGAATCTTTAATTACATCGAACATTTATTCGGTAAAATCAAGCCGAAAAAGCTCTTTTACATGGCCATCGATGGCGTGGCTCCCCGCGCCAAGATGAACCAACAGAGAGCACGCCGTTTCCGTACAGCGCTGGACGCTGAAAGGGCCCGCGAAAAGGCCATTGCAGAGGGTCTCGAAATGCCAAAAGAGGCTCCCTTCGACAGCAACTGCATCACTCCCGGAACCGAGTTTATGCAGAAGCTCTCCGAACGGCTTAAATATTTCATCAACAAAAAGGTCACTGAGGACTCAGACTGGCATGGCTGTGAGATTGTTCTTTCCGGTCACGAGGTCCCTGGTGAGGGTGAGCACAAGATCATGGAGTATATCCGGAACGCGAAAGCGCAACCCGGTTACGATAACAACATCCGTCACTGCCTTTACGGTCTTGACGCTGATCTTATCATGTTGGGTCTTCTTAGCCACGACCCCCACTTCTGCTTGCTCAGAGAAGAGGTTACCTTTGGCCGGTCTTCAAAGAACAAGTCTGAGGAGCTCGAACACCAAAAGTTTTTCCTTTTGCATCTTTGCATTGTTAGAGAATACCTCGAGCTTGAGTTTTCTGAACTCACTGAGCCTGGGGTTCTTGAATTCGGCTTTGACCTGGAACGTGTCATTGACGATTTCATTCTTATGGCCTTCTTTGTGGGTAACGATTTCTTGCCAAATCTTCCACGTCTTCACATCAATGAAGGTGCCCTCGCTACTATGTTCAGACTTTACAAGAAGGTCTTGCCAACTTGCGACGGCTACATTAACGAGAATGGTGTCATTAACCTGCCACGGTTGATGAAGCTTGTAGCGGAGCTGGCCAAGGACGAGACGGGCCACTTCGAATCTGATGTCCAAGATGAGGCTTGGTTCCGTGCCCACGAGGTCCAGCAACAACTTGACGCTCTGCCGGAAAGTGCTCGCACTGGTGGTAAGCAAAACGGAGGCAAGGGTAACAAGGGAGGAAAGGGCGGTAAGAACGCCAAACAGTCTAAGCCAAAGATTACCATATCCCCCGCCCAGCAAAAGCTTTGGCAAGAGAAGGTCAGACCTTATATTAAAACACGCACTACCGAGCCGCTTAACCTCGGTGATGCCCTGCCGGCCGAAGACCGCAAGTTTGTACAGGATATCGCCGATAAGCTCAACATGCCATGGGCTACCAAGGAGAACGACAACTCTGGGCGTGACCTGATTGTCGAGTTCCCCCCCAAAGCCACTGCCGATGGTGAGTCGGATGACGAGGAGGAAGAGAGCAGTTTTGCGTTGTTCCGTGTGGTTAAGGAGTATGACAATGCTGAAGTTGTCGAGGCTTCTACCAAGGTACCTGTACCGTACGAAGAGCTTTATAAGCTCAAGTTTGAGGCATGGAAGCGCCAATACTATGTTGAAAAGTTTGAAGGCGAGTGGAAGCCCGAGAACTGGGATGCTGAGCTGACCAAGTTGTGCGAGAACTACGTGCAAGGTCTCCAGTGGGTGCTCTACTACTACTACAAGGGTATTGCATCGTGGCCCTGGTTCTACCAGTACCACTACTCCCCACTTACCTCTGATGTTATCAAAGGTATCAATGCCAGCATGACGTTCGAGAAGGGCGCCCCCTTTAGACCGTTTGAGCAGCTGATGGGTGTCTTGCCAGACCGCAGTAAGAGCATTGTACCTGAGGTTTACTGGCCGTTAATGACGGACCCCAAGTCTCCTATTATTGACTTCTACCCTCGCGATTTCGATCTTGATATGAATGGCAAGAAGATGGAATGGGAGGCGGTTGTCAAGATTCCCTTCATTGATGAAAAGAGACTTCTTGATGCTATGGCGCCATACAATGAGAAGCTCCCCAAGGCGGAGGCTGACCGGAACACTTTTGGCGTTGCTCTTAAGTTCACTTACTCGGAGAACGTCAACTTTATTTACCCCTCGCCTATGAAGGAACTCTCCACTGAGGATAACCCGTTCGCGGACATTCCTAACTGCTCATGCATTGAGAATATCTTTGAGTTGCCCAACGTTGAGGGACTTGAGTTCCGTGCCGGGTTGATGCCCGGTGCCAAGGTCAAGTCTAGTGCTTTGGCTGGGTTCCCCACGCTGTCCACGATTCCGTATACTGCTTCTCTGGTTGAAGGCTACGCTGTCAACGTTTTCCAGGCCGACAGTCGCAACCCCAGTATTGTGATTACGTTTAGTGACACTGAGCTGAACAGCCAGTTGGAAATGCACAAGTCCAAGCTGGGCAAGCCTTGCTTCGTTGGCTATCCTTTCTTGCAGGAAGCCAAGGTTGTTGAGGTTTCCGACGGTAAATTTGCGTACGAACTTGACGCCCAGGGCGTTGTTCAGCAGCGTGAGTTGATTGGCCGCTCGAAGTCGGAGTGGGAGCGCGAGGCGCAGTACCTCGAGACCTCCAATGCCAAACACCTTGCTTTTGAAATTGGTGCCGTTGAGACAATTGTCAAAGTCGAGATGTTGAAGGGTTTACTCAGGACAGATGATGGCGCTCGCGTCAAGGAATATGCCCACAATCCTAACATGCGGGATACATACGCCGCACAGATGGTTGTCGATTCTGTAGAAGAAGAAGACCCTCGTTTCCTCGAAAGAAAGGCGCTCCCTATCGAGGAGGAATTCCCCGTGGATATGCAGGGCTTTTTCCTTGGAGGTGTTGCCTACGGGCGTCGTCTCAAGGTGCAGGGCCATTCCAATGGCAAGGCCAACGTTGTGGTTATTACTCCCAAGAACAAGGAGACTGAGTTTGGTCATGCCATGGTTCGTCAGCACCTTGCGTACAACCCATACACGCCTGCGTATGCGGTTGCTCGCAAACTGGGACTTGACCCTTTGGTCTTGTCGAAGTTGACTTCGGCGTATCGCGTGGATGCTGTTGGTGGCCTTAAGGTCAACCTCGGGTTGAACCTCAAGTTTGATGGCAAAAAACAAAAGGTTCTTGGTTACTCGCAGCGTAATGCCCATGGTTGGGAATTCAGTAATCTGTCTTTGGATCTCATCACAAGATATATGCTGGAGTTCCCTGACTTCTTTGCCATGGTGAAACGTTATGCTTCGAGTAGCGATGTGACTGCTAAGCAGTTATTCCCCCAAAGCGAAGAGTATGCGACCACTCGGGTTAAGGAGATTGTTGCGTGGTTGAAGATGCAAAAGGTCAACAACTTGTCTCGTGTGCCGTTGGAAGCTGAGCAGCTCGATTCGCGTATCGTCATGGAGCTGGCTGCGGCTGGTGAAAAGGCATTTGAGGCGGCGACCGAGAATGAGTTCAAGGCGTTCCAAAACGTGCCTCGCTCTGCCATCCTCAAGCCTAGCGATGCCGAATACATGCTCGGTAGCCAGGAGTTTTCCTTGGGTGACCGTGTAGTATATGTAGCGCCATCGGGCAAGGTCCCCTTGGACTACCGCGGTACTGTGGTCGGTATGAGTCGCACTAGCCAAGCTCTTTTGTTGGATATTGTGTGGGACGGTAAGTTCATGAGTGGCTCTACTCTGGGCGACCGTTGCCCTCCTTTCCGTGGTATGACTGTGGCTAGCTGGACTGTGCTCAACACTAGCAACCACCAGATCGTCTGTGGTCCCAAGGTTCCTTCTAAGAAGGCTGCGCCCCAGACCAACCACTTTGGAGGACCCCCTAGACTTCGTGATGCGGCCGCTCCGGCGCCGATTCGTGGTGGCTGGAGCAATGTTGCCATGAACCGCGGCGGTAGAGGTGGACGCGGTGGCCACAACAATGGGCATCATCACTCCCAGCAGGGTCACCACGATGATGTACCGAACTTGATCCCCGCCAATCTGGTGTACCGTCCGCACCCCAACGCCCAACAGGGCGGTCAGGGACAGCGTGGTGGATACCGTGGTGGACGTGGCGGCCCCCGTGGCGGCTACAATGGCCAGGGTTCGCAGGGCCCCCAAGCTGACTACTCGGCGATGCCCCCACCTGCTTCTTTGAGTCACCGTGGTGGAAGAGGCCGTGGTGGTCGTGGACGTGGTCGTGGCGGCCGTGGTACCTTGGCTTAGAGTTTGAGTCATGGGTTCATTAGTGTTTGTATTTGATAGACAATTTATAAAGTTGAAGCAAACAAGACAGTCTATATTATAGTGTATGCATGAATGTAAAGTACAAGCAGGTGAAAGTGAAATTAAGCAGTGGCCTTCTTGGTCTCAGACTTCTTGGCCTTGATAGCTGGGAAGTCAAAGGGTTCTGAGCTGGCACCGTCAATAGGAGACCATGAGGCGATGGTTTCGTCAACGTCCCAAGATAAGAAACCAACCCACGGCTGAACGTTATAGTGAAGCTTCAAGGTAACATTCTGCAGCTCAGCCAGCGGCACTGGCGCATGAAGCTTATACTTGGCCCGCTGGTTCTTGAGGGAAATCAGACCACTGGGGTTAGGGTTAATATATTACAATTCAAGACCACGTGGGGTTTTGGGGTGAGAGAGACTTACCGAGAGGGATCAATAGTCTTTCCCTGTGACGAGGCGCGTAACTTGCGCTTGGCGATAGGACCGAGGGTGGAAAGAAAGTCAGAGGAGGGGGTGGTAATGATGGAGTCCCAGATGACGGCGGAGACGGGGCCGGCGGGGGCACCTTTGGCTTTTGCGAGGAGAGAAGGGTTGTGTGAGGGCGATGGGGTTGGGTTGGTCCATTCGGCGGTGACGTAGATGAAGAGGGATTTGGTGTTCCATGTGAATAGGCTGGAGAGGTCGGCGTCGAGGTTGAAGCGGAGAGTGGCGATGGGGGTTGTAGAGCGGGAGTGGGCGTGAGGACGGGCTTGGACGCTGAGAGAGGGAGTTAGTTGGGTTCATTGAAGTGTACTTTGCGATTGGGGAACAAACATGGTGACTTCGCCGGGAACGATACTCGCCGAGGGTGTTCGCGGAACAAGAATATCACTAAGGGCAACAAGCGCCGCTGTTGTAAACAGCACAGTGGTGAAGAAGCCAAAGGCCGTTTGGAGACGGTTTAGTGCGCTGTGCATTTTGTATAGAATTGGCGCTTTACTCTAACGTCTCGTTCGGATTGACTTGGTGATATTAGTCGTGATTGACGATGTCTAGGTGGTTTCGTGACGTACGCTTACTAAGCGGACCCACCTTGGACGGGTATAAATAATTCTGGATTCGGAATTGAGGACAGATTTGATTTATCCTTTTCCTTTGCAAGCGCGTCTTCAATTAAGACCCGTCTTTTTTATGTATTGAAAAGTGATTTATGTAAGACGCAATTCTCAAATTCCAATCACCCGGTTTCTACCATCCGATGGGTTCTTCATGACGTTTCTACCTCCCGACACGTCTTGTGTTGAGAGTCTGGAATGGGTTGGTCCGTTGGGAAGTGCGAGAGGGATATCGTCTACGGACTGGGCCATCATAGTCCATCTCGGGTTCTTTTTTTTCGAAAAGATTCTTACCCCGGCGAGGCTCCAAGTGCACCGACATTTTGTTTTCGTAGAGCGTGCTTTTGGTGGAGACGCTGGCCAATTGGAGGGCGGCGAATGGTGTTGCTTGGATCCTTGTGCATGGTGGTTTCAGCCTCGTGCGTGGGGTGACCTGATTGATTTGGCCTGTAGTGTTGAATCGGTAGTTGTAAGCCGATGCGGACGAATGAAGATGGAATATTCGTGATTTCTGCATGTTCATTCTGTGTACATATATCATAGTCAGATAAGCTGTTGACCGGCTATTTTTGTCATTCTCGTATCCATCAGCTTCTGGAAGCTAGTCCTTCGTTTGTTTTCAATTATATATAACCCATTCACTCTCAAGTCTTGCACTGTTACCCTCGTTTATTGACGTCACTTAAAACACATATCATGACTTCCGTCGATCCTGCCACGCGCAAAAAGGTGTTGCGGGTGATTGCCGTGTCTCTGTTGTTAGACCTCGTATGTTCTTTCCATGTTTTCGTACTACCGAGAAATATATTAACGTTGCTAGATCTCGTTCACTTTTATATTACCGCTTTTTCCCAAGCTACTCGAATATTACCGCGACAATGAAGCTCCACCGACGGGAGATGCCCCTCTTACATTGCTCCAGACAATTCTCACATACCTGAACGCCTATAAACAGTCTTTCCACCGCCCAATCTCCTCCCGCTATGATATCGTTCTCCTCGGAGGAGCCCTCGGCTCTCTATTCTCCCTCCTTCAAGCCTTCGCCTCCCCACTAATCGGGCGCATCTCCGACCGTCACGGCCGGCGCACCGCCCTCCTCTGTTCCATGTGCGGAAACATCCTCTCTGTTCTCCTCTGGGTCGCCGCCACCGACTTCCGAACTTTCCTTGCTTCGAGAGTGGTTGGTGGATTGAGTGAGGGGAATGTACAACTTGCTACTGCCATGGCGACGGATATCTCTGATGAGAAGAGCCGTGGAGCTACAATGGCTATGATTGGGGCTTGTTTCTCGGTGGCCTTCACTTTTGGACCTGCCTTGGGCGCATGGCTTAGTGGGATTGAAGTCGTCAAGGCGAATCCGTTTGCTACGGCGGCGGGGGTTTCGTTGGGGTTGATTGTGGTGGAGACATTGTATCTTTGGAGGTGTCTGCCGGAGACGTTGCCTAGTTTGACCAAGTTGAAGACAGAGGAGAAGAAGGAGGAGAAGCCTGAAGTGGTTACGAGATCGAACTCGTTCTTTGCACTTTCGACGACGCATTTCTTTTTCTTGCTTTTCTTCTCGGGTATGGAATCGTCCTTGTCATTCATGACGTATGACCTATTCGGTTTCACATCAGCCAACAACGGTCGTCTCCTAGGCTACATTGGTCTTGTTGCATCCATCCTCCAAGGCGGCGTAACCCGCCGTCTCCCCCCTCTACGCGCCGTCCGCATCGGTGTCGTCTCTTGTCTCGCCGCATTCATGCTCCTTAGCCGTGTCCAATCCATCGGTGGTCTCTACCTCGCAGCTACCTGTCTCGCAATGACCTCTGCCACTGTGGTCACGGGCCTTAACGCTCTTACTAGCTTTGAAGCCCACAGTACAGAGAGAGGTGGGAAGCTGGGTAATATGCGTAGCTGGGGTCAACTTGGGAGAGGTCTCGGTCCTGTGGTGTTCACTAGTGTCTATTGGTGGGCCGGTAGAGAATTTGCTTATACGGTGGGAAGCGCGGGGATGATTTGTGTGGTTACGGGTGTTTTCTTGGCGTTGAAGAATCCGGCGGGGGTGGTGGGCAAGTAATGTATGTAGGTGTAAAGTAGACTTTTCATTTCATTCAATTCATTCAGATTCAATACATTCCTGGCAAAAAAAAAAGAAATCATAAGCAAAATGATATGTTGACAAGAACGAGATTCGAACTCGCGCGGATTGCTCCACTGCGAAGCTTCTTACGAAACCTGAACACAGCGCCTTAGACCGCTCGGCCATCTTGCCATTGGTAGTTGAGAAAATCGAGTGCTTTCCAAGATTATTTGGGTTTCTGTTTCAAAGATTCTGTTTTCCTAGACGTAAAATAAAACAACAACAAGATTCTGTTTTCGGATGTCACACAGACGGAGCTAGAGTAGCACTAGCGAGTCGGTGCCTGGAGGGTGGGACAAAGGAAAGGATACAGAACAAAGACGTCTGAGCTGGATACATAAGGGAGAAAGAATTTTGGGGGAGAGGAAGAGGATTCTTTCCTTCTTGGTTTTGTAGGTATGGAGGTATTATGGACGGAAAGAAAGTTGTTAAGGGAGACTCCCTTGGGAAGGAGAATGATGAAATTCGACGGGGGAAGGGGAAAGAGAGGGAATCAACTACGGACTCGGATACTATGGCGCCACCAAGACTACTGAAGCTAGATTCCTCTGAGTCTCTTGATCCTCCGGCCCCTTCACCACCAAGATCCCCTACAAAACGTCGAGTGATGCCCGAAATGCAATACTCCCCTTCTAAACGTGTAAAGCACACGCGTCCTACTACGGCGGGGATCTTCAATGGGCTTGTTTTCCACTTTATACCGAACTCACTTATCTCTCCGGCGAGAAAGGCACGATTGGCGAGGATTACGAAGGAAGGGGGGAGGTATGGTGGGATTGAAGAGGCGGATTATATTGTGGCGGATAGTGCGATTGGAGGAACTGAAGCTGTGAAATGGATTAAAGGACAAAAAGAGGATGCGGTTGTTGTTAAAGAGGGGTGGGTTGGTGATTGTTT
The DNA here is from genome assembly GCA_025685495.1 of Huntiella abstrusa. NCBI lineage: Eukaryota > Fungi > Ascomycota > Sordariomycetes > Microascales > Ceratocystidaceae > Huntiella > Huntiella abstrusa. The sequence continues at coordinate 130,617 of JAJNMT010000046.1, forward strand.
ACGGTGGAAGAGGATTGTTGGGGCTGATCAGAGTAAGTATTTCGTGGAAGGGGTTGAGAAAGAACAAGAGAAGAAGAAGGCGGTAGTTCCGAAGACAGAAGAGGTTGCGGAGGAAAAGAAGGAACTGGGTAACGACTCAGTGACAGAGTCGGGTTCAGAAACCGAATCAGGAAGTGACTCCGACGTCTCATCCGGCTCTATATCATCCGTATCCCGCTTCGCCTGTGCCTCCTCCGCCCCTCTCGAAGGCCCTCTCAACCCAAACTCACAAACCGTTGAAATCCTTCAAAGCATGGCAACCCACTATTCCACCACATCCGACTCATGGCGTCAACACGCCTACCAAAAGGCCGCTACGATCTTGAAAAGAACAACTCGACATATCACCACGGCGGCAGAGGCAGCGGAACTCCCTGGGATTGGAAAACGAATTGCGGAGAAGATTGAGGAGATTGTGACGACGGGACGATTGGAGAAGTTGGAAGCCGTGGAAGATGACGAGAGGAATAAGAGTGTTGCTTTGTTCATGGGCATTTATGGCGTGGGTGGTGATACGGCGAGATCGTGGGTTGCAAGGGGTCGGAGGACGTTGCAGGATGTGCTTGAAAAGGAGACTTTGTCGGAGAATCAAAAGGTGGGGATAGCCCATTATGATGACTTACAAACGCGGATACCAAGAGAGGAAGTCACGGAGTTAGCCACGCTCATCACTGATGCTTCCAAGTCAATATCCCCCAGTACGGAGGTTCTCCCCACAGGAAGCTATCTCCGGGGTGCCCCTACTTGCGGAGACATCGATATCCTACTTATAACCCAGTCTTCAACCCACCTCTCAACGCTAATCTCGAAACTGAAAGACCTCGGTATCATCGTGGCTACACTATCATATAACCCAACCCACGCCACAAAATGGCTCGGGTGCTGCGTCCTCCCTTCCTCTCCAACATGGCGTCGCGTCGACCTTCTCATCGTGCCACCCGAGGAACGTGGTGCCGCCTTGTTATATTTCACCGGTAACGCCCTCTACAACCGAAGTCTCCGCCTTCTTGCTAGAAAACGTGGAATGCGCTTAAACCAAAAAGGCCTCTTCCTCCGCTCCAGTAACCTCCGAATCGCCGGAGAATCAGAACATGGCATCGTTGAACGGCTAGGCGTTCAATGGATAGAACCTACGGAACGCTGGTGCTGAATTAGATCTATTGCTATTTAATATTGATTTCTACCTTATCGTGATCTTCTATTCCCACATCCTCAAAGGAGTCGCTTGGCTGTAAAGACTCCCCATCAAATGAAATTGTCAGCGATTTACCCGTGTCCTCCGGGAACTTGAGAAGCCAGTATTCAAGAAGTGACTTGATTAGCGTGTCGTTCGTTCCTCGAAGGTTGGTAGTACGTCCATCGGCCGCTTGGATAGTTAACCGGACTTTAGGAATTTTAGCACGAACTGGCTCTTCAGTGACGGGTGGTGCCCGGTCGATATCCCCTTCTTCTTCGCCGGCTAGGACACGAGTTCGTCGGGCTTTCTCTTCTCGGTCGGCGGCCAAACTTGCTTTTGTCCAGACGTCAATAAGGACTTTTCGACCATCGGTGGAGAAGCCTTCGGATTTCGTGGGGCCTTGTCTACTATCTGTTAAAACCCCATTATCCAACCAAATCCCTAGAGACTCCAACGTGGTAGCCCGATATAACTCATTTCCTCTCCACGTCAAGATGATATCCTCCCCTTCTACGCCCACGGCACTTCGTAGCCACGCCCCTCTTACATCCTCTAATGGCGTGGTCAAATTCACTTGGAACACTGAGGTTCCGTGGATATCGGGAACTTTGGAGGTTACCATGACGGAGATGGTGTCTGCGGGGGGTTCTGATTGGCTCTGGGTTTTCCGGGCGAGCATGGCTTTGGCGATGTAGGCGCGCAGTTCGGGGTCTGTTTCACTTGGGACTTCGATGGGCGCGGATGTGACGGGGTTCTCGGGGATGACCTCGCGTGGTGGGGATGAAGAGAGGGTTAACACGGTAGGTTCGGGTTTCCATGGGGTAGACCGTAGACTATGGTTTCCTGACGGACGACCTGGGCTAGTTGGTGATGGTGAAGGTAACGTCTGTTCCTCTAAGTCAATGACCACATCTCCCTCATCATGCGATTCTTTTCTCTTCGGAGTCCCCCGTTCGCTACCCTCCAAAACAACATCTCCATCCTCTTCGGCCTTTCTCTTTCCATCTTCATCCTGCCTCTCTTTCAATTCCCGCAACTTTGCTTCCGCCGCTCGTTTTTCATATTCCGCCCGAAGATCCTCGTCATTCCGCCGGTTAAATAACGATAGAACTGCTTCATCCGATGTATCCGTGATAACCGGGGCTCTGGCCTTTCGTTTCTTGAAGGGTAAATTCGCCATTTGCTGATATATGTAGAAGGGTTTATCTGGTCAGGGTTATGGAAGGAAAAATGAAACCTTGAGGGGAAATATAGTCCAATAATGAAAGAATCAACAGGCCAAGTCTCAAATATGGCAATTCAACTCAAAAATAAGAATACCGGAATCTTAGCATCCCCGTATAAATCGTCCTACATTCCATTGTTGAACTAGGTCCTTGCTTGACATCGTGCCTGTTTGTCCCCATCATCACGTGCTAAACATGCTTACTAAGCGGGGTATTCCGCTTTTGATCATGTGGCGTTTGTGGCGTTAGTCTGTTTCTAGGACAAGGTTCATGATGCTTGCTCACTTATGAGGAGCCCGACTCATCTCTTGATATCCAAATTCATCGAGTTGTTGGGATATTTTCATCGACATGGAAGCTACACCGTCTACACGTACTGGTGGGAAGGATCCATCGGGGTTCTTGGGTGATATTATTGGGAATTTGGTCACTGTTAAGTTGAATTCCGGCGTGGTTTATAAGGGTTTGTCTTGGAGATTTTGAGAGATGATGAAGTTGAGACTGACTAGTTTTAGGGGAATTACAATCTGTTGATGGGTATATGAACATTGCCTTGGAGAACACTGCGGAGTATGTTAATGGCCGGAAGCGGAGAGAGTATGGTGATGCTTTTGTTCGTGGAAATAACGGTATGTATGGACCTCTATCACCATGAGTCGTTACTAACATATTCTAGTCATGTACATTTCTGCTGATTAATAATTCATTCTCATTCTGATTACCACATCTAAGTTCTCTTCACCCACGAATAATAAGTCCGCCCATGAATCTCCACTTGTCCCTTATCATCTACTTCCTCCTTCAAAACCTTTTCCAGGCTGTCATTAAACTTGTTTCGTTCCTCTGTTCCCTGTCCCAACGCAACAACCTGACTCAAAGTTCCTATCCGATCAATAACCTGCGGAATCGTCAACTTGGCAACCCACACATCCGACTTGCCATCCGCCACTTCCCCAAACAAGGGACTTCCATCAGCTTGCGCGTTAATAGGGGTGGAGAAGGCTTTGCGCCAGGTAAGGTTACGGAAACGCCCGTTGCCGTCGTCGGGGAGGGCCCAGATTAGATCGTTGAGAGATTGGCCGTAGGTGCTGTTAGCAGGCCACGACTGCGGTTTGTTATCTGGGGGCAGGGGGTTAGCTCGAGTTATGCTTCAACGGTCGGATATCGGATATCTTACAATCTTCAATGTTGTAAATGGTGCCAAAGTAGCCGGAGGGCTTAAGGAGTCGGCGGAACTCGGTCAATGCCGAGGTTGTAGCAAACCAATGGAAACTCTACTTTTCGTCAGCATGTACTGCGTGACGCGGTCACCTGATAATCTTATCTTACTTACCTGTGCGGCAATCACCCCGTCATATTCTCCATCTCCTCCGGGTACATTATCCGCCGTGCCGTCCAAAACCGTCACATTGGGAAGTCCCTTGTTGACTAGTGCCTGACGCATACCTTCCACCGGCTCAACAGAAACGATCTGGAAGCCTTCAGGACGCCTGGCGAGACACTCTGTGAATAGACCTGAACCAGCGGCGATTTCAAGAATCTTGGCACCAGACTTGCCTGCTAGACCCATTCCTTGAAGGAGTCCCTCGACAGAGTCGGCCGGATAGGAAGGTCTATGAGTATCGTAGAATTTCCCATCCGCGAAACCGGTGGATGCCGCAATGTTAACCGTTGAAGACATTTCGATATTTCATTTGGTGATGGATGTCTACTCTATTGTCTACAATCGACTTATTAGTGCGGAATATACCACTCTTTATACACCAACCCAGGTGGAATAATCACCTTCGTATCGCACGACATTTCGGGGGTGGCGCCCGTGATATCTGATATCTCGGCTCGGCTCGGCTATATGTTTGGAGGGCTGACGCACTAATGAAAGCTGCAGAATGACACAAGGAATATGTATGTACAGTGCCAAGAAGTGATGATGTCACCAGTGGTAGGGTTCATTGGGGTTGAGTGGGATAACCCTGGTGAAGTGTCACTGGGGTTTAGTGTTCAGGGGTTTTTGGTGAGAACGTCAATAGACGGATGGAAGGCTTAGGCTGTTTGGAGGATCAAATAGCTATAGACTTGGTGATCCAGGGTGGTATATTGAAGCTATAGATTGAGATGGCTGATTCACCGGTAGATTTCTACATTGGCCAGCGCCTATGCTATGACGGTGCACTATGCACGGTCCGTTACATCGGGGCCGTCCCGGGGACCACGGGGACCTGGCTAGGGGTTGAATGGGATGACCCTACGCGGGGGAAACACGCCGGTGTACATAACAACATTCGGTATTTCACATGTACGTGTTATAAAAGTTCATATAGTATTCTCAACTAACATAAGTAGGCCTCTCCAATTCACCGACCTCTGCCTCCTTCGTCCGGCCTTCTCGGCCTTCTCAGCCACCACGGTCCTTCCTATCAGCCGTACACGCAAAGTACACATCGGAAGTCGACCTTGCGACGTCTACGATCCACGCGGCGCGGCAAATCCGTATTGGTACGAAGATGGCGGAGGAGGTAGGGTTTGATAAGATTCGCCGACAACTTGCGAGGGTTGATGAGTTGAAGATTGTTATTGTGGATGGGTGGAGAGTAGGCTTTGCCAAGGCCGAGGGGGAGGTGATTCCGGAGAAAGTTCCGAAGATTAGAGAGTTGGATGTTGGGAGGAATTTGATGGAGAGAGTTGGTGTTGTTGTGGAGATTGTCACGGGCTTGGAGGATTGTAGAGTTTTGAAGATGGGGTGAGTGCCTTTTGAGATGGTTATGGATTTAAGCTAACATTGTGTAGAGGTAACCGCTTCCGTGACGTCGAAACGGATCCGCTTCTTGCCTCGTCTGATGAGGTATTCTCTAAAATCACCGAGTTGGCGCTCAATGAGACGCTCCTTTCGTGGTCTCAAATCACCACCATCACAAGCCACTTTGCTTCACTAGCCTCACTACACTGCGGCTCAAATCAACTCTCTAGCATTCCATTCCTCCCATTAGCCACGTTACCAGAGACGTTAACCTCGCTAAACCTCGAGCTCAACGGGTTCACCGCTCTATCAGATCTCAAGGCCTTGGCGGAGTTAAAGGTATTGAGAAACCTTCATTTAAAGGCGAATAACATCTCGGCTATCGCAAAGGAGGGTGAAGAGGTGCCTGTTTTCTCGCCGAGTTTACAGTATGTTGATATGTCATATAATGCCATCTCCACATGGTCATTCCTATCGGCTCTTACGACTTCTATCCCGGGGTTGGCGTCACTTCGGATATCTCATACGCCGATTTATCAGTTACCTAACCCGGTCACCAATGTAATTCCCCCACCGGATGAGACGCATATGCTTACTATTGCGCGTATTCCACAATTGAAGGCGTTGAACTTTGCCATGGTTACGCCCGCCGATCGTTTCAACGCCTCTCTTTTCTACCTTTCGAGAATCGCTAGGGAACTTGCAGCGTTAAAGGCTGAACCTACCGATGAAGAAATCACAGAGAAACATCCTCTTTGGCCAGTCTTGATTGAACAGCATGGTCGTCCGGATATTCCAACGGCGCCTGCTACAAACCCTAACTTCTTAGAGGCAAGATTAGTCAAGGTCCATTTCACGGGTCTTCTCAACCTCACTCGCGCTCTACCAAAGTCTCATGATATGTACACCGTCAAAGGTGTAGTCGCCACCTTAACTGATCGCCCCCCATCTTCTCTCCGTCTCATCTGGGAAACCGGCGAATGGGATCCCGTGGCTGCCCTCGATGACGTAGACGATAACGACATAGACGATGACGATGAAGACTACACTGAGTCGTATCAACCACAAGACACGCAAGAAACTAAAGGTAAAGGTTCAGGCCGTTGGTTAAAGAGAGAAGTCGAACTGAAGGATGGGACAAGGCAGTTAGGGTTCTGTGTGGATGGGATGGAAGTTACAATTAGAGTGGAGGATAAGACGACGTGAAGGGTTTTGATCTGGCGAGATCATGGATGGGATGGCGTTTCATCTTATAGAGGGGGTAGTTGATCTAGTGTTGTACAGAGGCTTGTATATATAGGTTCGTGGTGTCCGGTTGTCATGGTCTCCTGTTATCGTGGTGTGACTTCCTCGGCATATCCTTATTCACTTCTACTTTAACTACCAGATCATGCGCAAGATTAACCACGCCCTCGTCATTGAACGAGTCTCATCAGATAAAACACCCTACTACGTCCCATTAATCCCCATTGACCTACTACCCGACCTTTTCACATCAAGAGACTTCCCTCGACGATTAGAGAGGCAAGATATCGGGCAAGAATGGACTTGTATTGGGCTTGTTGGCGGACCCGACGAAGGAGATTATTTGAGGGCTTGGAGGGAAGGACAGAATATCTTTTTGGGGGTACAAAGGGAGGAAAAGACCCTAAGGAGGTCGGGAGTCATGGAGGTGGATATTCTCTGGAAGGATGGACAGAGGCCTTCAAGAAGGAAGAAGGCAAAGCCGTCTGATTCTCACATCTCACCGTCCCAAGTCCCTCAATTTCTAGCAAGGCAACAACCCACCGTACCCCTCTACCACCCACAGCCCCGTCCCCCGGTAATCCCCCTTCAAAGTGCCATGTGGAATTCAATCCAGAATATCCCCAGCGACCAGCGAGACATAATACTAGACAAGACGCCAACGCCAGATGACACCCTTGGGATCCGAAGACGGACGAGACGCGGTGGACGGAGAGGAAGGGGGGCGAGAATAGAGGGGATGGATAGATATGGGAGGGATCGGTGGCCGGGCCGGGGATTTAGAGGAACCCCCGGGCCTGGCTATTCGGCGGGGACTGAGGTGGTTTATATGGGTGTTTAGAGGGTTAATAAATGTCCGAGTGGTCATGAACTATCGGCTTCTCTAAGTGTGAGATGAAACTAGTTGTGTAAGATTTCGGTTACCTCGTTTGTCTCACATCGGTTGTACGACATATAGTGCGTAATCCTATGTATGTATGTATGTACACCCGCCGGCGCGCCTCCTAACCCTATTTCTCCGAGCATGATTCCCACCACCACCATCAAGAAACCCGGTACACCAGTTATCTCGTAAACACCGTACTTAACGTATCTACGTATACTCGCAAACCAACCATCAAACGCCCCGAAACCACCGTAGTGTGCGAGCCCTCGTATAACCTCACTTATACGATCGTACATAACCCTAACCGCATGTATTCCGACCACTTTATACGGCTGCCTAGATGCACGAGGAGGTGCGATCTTCCATCGTGGAGATTATTTATTGGTAGTTGACAGAGTATATGAATGGGTAGATGCGCTGGTTCAGGGAGAGTTCCGAGGTATTCGTGTGTTCCCGAATCTCGGGTTTAGGAAGCTTTGTTATATCATGGTTGAGCTGCTTTTGAGGAAGGGATGGAGACATTCTACGCGGATTGTGGTTGTTTCTGAGGAGGGAAAGAGACAGGTAAGAATATCTTTGGTTGAGTGGATGGAAGGGAAAGACTGACGATTCAAGACTTTATGTGACAGATTCAAAGGTGGCGGATTCAACGGTACCTCTGCTCAGGCATGCTGCCGTAGGAAACGACGGGCTTTGGAGGAGTTAGTTACGAGATGTAGTCTCTGTTCATCTTGTATCGAGATGCTTTTCAACTGGACTGTCGTCGACGGTTGTAACGGTTGCGAAACAGACCCTTCTCATATGCCAAGGATGGCCTTTTCACGTATCATAAGTCGTGACGGCACTGGAGCTCCACACTCAACATATGAGTCTACACATTGGTCATTTGACGACCACGATATAAGAAGCTTCTGCAACAACCGGCAACGATATGTCCCATGTGGCAAGTTCCCCTGGTTACTCACCGCTAGCAACCCTGACAAAGCCGTGGTGACACGCGTAGGTCTCGACGCTGATTGTCCCATGTGCTCCGGGTTGACATCAACCATACTAAAGGCCTTAAAGTCAACCGCTTCCCCAGCAAGTAAGTTGGCCTTGAAGAGCCTTCATTTCCAGGAACAAAGGCTGCCAATGGGTTGGTCTCATGGCGCGGAGTGTATCTTGCCTTTGAGATTGTTGGTTGAGTATGAAGAATTGGTGGGGGGAAGGGAAGTTCAACGGAGACAAGAGTCTCTTAATCTTAACCTGATGGTTAACAATCACATTGAGAACCTTGGCTTATCCTTTGTCGAGCCGAAACGGTTGAATATAGAGTGTTTGAAGGAGAAGCTCGAGGAAGGGATCACGGCATATCCAGACTTATCAATCCAAACTGGAGGGGAAAGAAGAATAGGTACGTCCCCCGTAAGTCTTATATGGCCCAGCAGCTAACAAATCTCACAGGCTTCCCAAAATCCTTCCGCTTGATCGACGTACAAAATCAATGCGTCGTCAAGGTCACCGATACCAACGTCAAGTATGCCGCTATTAGCCATAGATGGAACCACCATGACACCGCTATGTTGACGCCAGACAACGAACACGCATTCATGTTTCCAGGCTCTTTATCCCTTCTAACTATGTCTGGGACTCTGCATGACTGTATGAAGTTATCCCGGGACCTAGATATTCCATATATCTGGATTGATCGGTACTGCATCATACAAAAAGACGCCCGGGAGAAACAAGAACATACTGATGCCATGGGATTCATCTATGCGAATTCATGGTTAACAATCTGCTGTGCCCTTACCAAGGATATACATTCTGGTCTACCAGGGTATACACGCGACTTTCACACTTTAACTACACTGCCAAATAACCCGAGTTGTTTTAGTGGAACAGCAGACATGTGGCGAATGTGGAGTTCTGATCAGAAACCCGACTGGTTGACCCGTGCTTGGACACTCCAAGAGGAGGTTCTATCGCCGCGTCGTCTATATATGACGGACTATACCGTCCTATGGCATGTCAATTGTCGTACGGTGGCGTATCATTCTGCCACCGCGGAGCTTGAACCGGCGGTATCTCAAGCTTGTTGTGGGAACTTGAAGAAGACACTTTCGAAGATTCTTCCAATGTATGTGGGTCGCTCGTTGAGCTCCGCCAGGGATAGAATCCACGCTATCACGGGGCTGTTTAACTATCTTAATGTTAACCACATTTCTGGCATCGAGACGGATAACATGGCTCGTCATTTATTCTGGAAGATATCGAGACCAAACACGGTCGCCTCCGACTGCGACTTCTTCCCAAGTTGGTCATGGGCGCATCACTTCCAGAGGATGGAGATGCATCAGCAGAGACCAGGGTACAAGATCGTAACTACAAGCCTGGTGTTACACGCGGAAACTCCCCGGTACAAACGACCCAGCCTTGCCCGACGTATGAACTTCTCTCCCAGTCTAGCAAATAGAATAGACGAGAGATTCCTACTATTGCGAGGGAGAATCCGTATCCTTGAGGATAATTATAGAGTCTACTTGGATCGCGGGTTTCGAAATCAACAGGGTCTTGCTAACTATAACGGTAAAGTCTTCTGTGTCGAGCTATTCACAGAGCTAGCTCAAGATAGTCGTCGGGATAACGTTACCTTCTGCTTGTTACTAGAAAGTCCCAAGGCACGTGGCAAGTCAGGCAAAGAGGATATCATTCAAGCCCGACGCATCGGAGTTGCCAAGATCAGGAGTCGCAGCTACCCCGTCTCTTTAGTGTCACAGTTAGCCCGGCTTCGTCCGTTGGCGTTGCAGAGCTTGACGAGGTTGAAGGCTTCGAGGTTAAGACTGTTTTCTGGGGGTGCTAAACGGAGGTTTATGCGTCGTGGGAGACGGGTATATCCGGGGCTAAAAGATGGCTATGTCCTTGTCAGTGGTGAATCTGGAAGTCCAGGGAGCCTGTCTGCTGCTGGGTCTTGGGATGATAGTACGACGACTCTCGCAGGTGGGTCGGGGGGCAGCGAGAGTTCGTTGGAGATTATCAAGCATCCACGATGTGATATTAGATGGCCCCATAAAGAGATACTTCTCAAGAACATACGGCGTGCCCTTCGCGAAAGCAAGAAGGTCCGAAGACCTGTTAGATCCAAGACTCTCAGTAGACAAGCGAAGAGGATGATGTGTACGAAGACCTCGACAAGTGACCATTGGAGGATATCCCGGAGAATCACTCGACTGTGTAGGCAGCGGCCTGTGTCGAAAGCTTCGTTTGGGAGGAATGCCGTGGGGAAAGACATTGGATATAAGACTTTTGTGATATATTAAGCTTGGAGTTAGTGTTGGTGAGTGGTTCTGGGGTATTATAGAAGCGTTGCGTTGATTACAGAGGGGATGAACGTGCGGAGTAACTTGGATGATTCATTTCTTCATGTCTAGTGAACATGTGAATACAGTACAAGCCCCAGCTATTTACTGGAGCCATTGGGATCTCAGGAATAAGCCAGTCATATCAGGAAAATTGAACTCAATGGGAAATCTTACATAGGGTCAAAGACACATGACTCGGGATGCTTGTATAGTTGACGTGGGAAACATTTGTTAGAGAATTCGGTAAGGTAGAGTAGCTAGGAAAGCACATGATCTGCTTTCTCGCCATTTGTCTATGCAAAGATGGTGCTAGTGATGTACAGTTGATCACCAGAAGTTCATGTTCCCGCCATCTAGGCACCGCCACAATTGCACAGAGCGTGTAGTCGACAACGCTATACCGGTCCTAATACATTGGGCATACCAACGGAAGTAATCAATAACGATCGTTGACTTACACATAGGCGTTTACACGTTTGTCAGTACACGGAATAAAGTACACGTGGTAGAGAAATTTATATCCTGAAGTTCGAGGAGCCGTCATTAGTCTTCTGTTGGTTGAGGTGTTTCCTGTGTCCAGACACAGTACACAGGTCGCTAGTACCCCGAATCTCTGACAACTACATCATCCGCTATTATCATTCCACTTTGGCATCAAGCGAATCATCTGTCCTAGGATTGCTCTGAAGAATGCAACTTGCCGTCATTGTGGAACTCGCAGTCGATCTATATCACATGTATATAACCTACTGGGACATCACAAACTGTGTACATCTTGTGAACCGTGACCCTATCTGATGGCTACTCGCTAGTTGGACCGCATCTCACTGCATAAAAGTCTTCGCTCGTGCGTCCTATGTAGCCCTAATATAGCACTCGCCCACAAAGAAGTCGATAGTTCCACCTCTTTTCTGGGGCGGTGGTAGGCTGATACATGGAGGTCCGCCACAAGCAGTAGTCTCGACTTCACATGTTGTATATGTATTGCGGTTCTACGAGCATTTCATAACTCAAATGAACGGAATTTCTCATTCACGATTGACTGATATCCCCCTTGCCCATACTCCCCGGAAAAACTAATACTAATGTAAAACGATGTTTCGGAACGAAGGATTCTCTTTTAACCAGTTACAACCAAAGAAAGGCCGAACAACTGGTCTTCTTTGCTTCCGGTGGGCCACCTGATGGCGGCGTTTTTGCTTCTTGGTCAAACTAAGGCCAGTATGATTCCGGACAGCCCTACGTTTGGCCGGGACATCCTCCGGTCCCTCTTGCCTTGAAAGCTTTCGCTTCAATGGGCGAAGGGGATGTGTAAACTTCCCAACGGGAGCTGCTGCCCGTACAGCATCTGGCTTCTCAGAGCACGTAGACAAGACGGATCTGGAATTCTGTGCTTGCTGTTTAAAGAGGGCACTGCATTTGCGGCCGGTGAACTTGAAGACAGACTTCTTTCGTGGCCACGGGTGGAACAGACGTCGTCTCTTGAGGATGGTCAATGTTTGAATTGCCATTGGTCGGATCTTGGCAAGCCGTTCCAGACGGGGTATAAAAGTTAGTATTGTTGTCTTGCGAAAGCCAACACGGTGAGCGTGGGTTATGTTACCGCCATCAACAGCCGACGGGGGACGAAACGGTTTAATCAAAGTTTCAAGAATTCGGCCGTATTTATCTCTGGACATCTGGATGGCCAGGTGGGTTGAGGGACATGAACTCTCCTGACTGTCAATGTCTCTTTCCAAATCTGAGCCCGGTCTCACAAGGCTAGTTCTCGCTCGGATAAGAAGTTGTCTTCCAGAGAGCTGATGCAGGATAGATATAGGCAAGCCCATCTGCTGGACGAGAGATATTCGCTTGCGGGGTGCCATGTGAGTGTGTACCACCACGCACTTAATCCAGTCTTCTACTCGACTAATGTCCGCCCACCTTACTATACGGAATAAGTGACTCCAGGACCAAGTAGGGAACTGAGTGTTGGGTTCGTCGGGTCCATAAAATACCCACCAACAAAGGCTATGCGGCATTCTCCGTGTGGGAATTCCAAAGACATGGTCAATATCTCGGGTTTTTAAAAGACCAGAAATTGCATTGATTCTGTCGGCAGAAAAAGAAATTTGACGACACGAATATTCTGCAATCAAATCTAGTGCGGATTTTGATTTTACTGTTGTGCATTCTCGTCGACACTTTGGCTCGCCTGCCAAGTCCGCGTGGTGATATGCAACCATCGGACAATTTATGTGCCATAGGATTGTCGAATCGGCGAAGTAAAGCCGACGAGGAGAAAGATATTCTTCCTGCATTGTCCATCCACGTGTGCTCCACTCTCCTTTGCCCCTGAATTGGTATTCACTGATCCCGTAAGTTCCCCGGCATCGATCTTTTGGCGGCGGATAAAACCTTTCATCGAAGTCTCGAGTGTATCCCGGAAGTCCTGAATGTATCTCTTTAGAAAGAGCACATATTATGGTCAAGTAGGAGTTAGAATAAATATCCCCCATTGCATGAATTTGTTCGGCCTTTTCTTTTTCATCACCCTGCATGATGCAGTATCGATCAATCCAGACGTACGGGATTTCGAGGAGCTGGGCGATTGTCATGCAGTCATATAGCGTTCGGGACATTGTGTCCAGAGACAAAGAGCCAAGCTGTGCGAAATGGTCTTGCGTCGCGGGAGTGAGCATGTTCTTGTCTTTAGAATCCCATCTGTAACTAATCGCCGAGTATCGAACATGGTTGTTTCCAATATGCACAACACATCTTTTGTTGACGTCTATGAGTCGAAAGGATGGGGGATATTCTGTATGAAACCGTTAGTTATAAACCATTTATTCGTGTCTGCCAACTCTACCTGTCGTCTGTTGGATACCGTCTTTGGGGTAAACTTTGAACTGATTGTGTATATGTTGCTTCAGTACCTGGGGATTATATCGAAGGAAGTCACTATGCATTAGGCCCGGTCCATTGACGTCTCTCATTGGCGTCAGCCCGACATCAACGGAATATCTTTGCGACTTCCCCTCCGCTGGGCACAATTGAATGATCGGTTGGGGGGAGAATGGAGTCCCTCGTGGAGTCGGGTCCAAATCGGAGCCGATACTCGTCCATCCCGTATCGATACGTTCAATTCGCACTACCTTGGTGTTGTATTCGCCTATCTCTCCCAACATCCCCCGTGCTAAACCGAAACAAATAGGACAATCCGGGACAAGTCCAAGCCGTTCCAATCCCGGATGAGAACGCCTTTCGGGGATTAGCCACAGGCAAAGTCCATCCTCCCCAAAGTTTGTTGGGCATTTCAACAGTTGTTGGATGTCGTCGTCTTTCGAGGAGAACCAATCGGTCTTGTTGATAGTGTAAGATTCTTCATGCTCGAGCAGGATTTTTCTGTAGTGATCGTCTAAGCACTCTTGACAGTCTTTGACAACCATCTTACTGACGATCATTTGCGTACAAGATGAACACCAACTCTGGTTCCGGGCCACGCTGTCTACAACTCGCCGGTTGTATTCTAAACACGATTCCCGTTCATCTCCTTCCTGTCGGTTGTGAACGACTCCGGTTTGTTGCTGAAATTATTAGCACATTGTGTCCATCTGAACGGCTATCAAAACAAAAGGCTTACCTCTTGAGTGTCAACCCACAACAAAGCACAAAATCGAAGTGTCACCAGATCACCCCGAAGGTCTAGCTCCTGGAATCTGTGACCGGTTACTTGGAACATTGTTTTACTCAAATTCGAACGTAGAAGTAGTTGAACTCAATTAAACGTGACTAAATGTGTCACAGGTTAAGGTGAAGTTGTCTTGGCTTGGCGATGTCCCGTTAGGGTTGTTATGGTGCACGGATGGTGATAGGGTTGGCGGTTGATAGGTACATATGTACATACATACAGTAGTCTCCCAGAGTTTGGTAACAGACATTTTTTTTTCGAGGTACCGAAAATTTCGAAGGATTCAGAAGGATCGAAGTAGATGGGGTTACCTAGGGTTGTGTGGTGTTGTTTCCAGGGAAAGCGCAAGACACGCACTGTACGTCTGCAGCAAGACATCATATTAATACCGTAACAATAGTCTTTCACACAGTGTATTAACCCTGACCCTACCAATGGCCGACCGAATTCAACAATCCTTCTGAATCCTTCAAAAAAATCGGTACCTCGAAAAAAAAATGTCTGTTACCAAACTCTGGGAGACTACTGTATGTGCATGTCAGAATGGCTTTTAAGGAGGCTATGATAGGACTTAGAAGACTAAGCATTTATATATTCAACCTCATCTATTATCATTGACCCTACGTTTATATAACGCTCCGAGGACATGCTCAACTTCATATCTTTACAAAGTAGATGTTTCGCAGCCATTGTAAGACCAATATCATTTACAGTTTGCCTCATTCCACTGGATTCAGGCAACGCCTCACGCCCCCAATACTTTTAGGCAAAAGGCAAGTCTACAGTAAGCAGCCTATCTGGAATCTTGCACAATCATTATCTCCAACCAATCATGACCGCAATGCTGTATGCCAAGCGAATCCAATAAACACTTTGTGTCGGCACCAGGCATTTTGTAGCGATTAACATTGAATTGAACCAAATGGGTCCATTTATAACCTGATTAGCAGGACTAGGTCCTGGCTTTACAGGCCGGGAGACAGTTGAACCCCGCCATATGTAGTTCGACATATAACCCTAACCAAACCCTCAGACGCTGCCTGGCTATCCCCCCGGGCGGCCTAGGACCAACTTCCGGAGCTGCGGCCTCCATCTCTCGGCCAGTTGCTTGTAAAAAGGGTATCCCGAGTATCACGCGTTGTTGAGCTGATTTGTGTTGCCTTGAGGTATCGACAGTTGCCAAATGAAGGTACGGAAGTGGCTTGTCAACGAGGTTGACCTCCAGATGGTGTGATTGCAACGACAAGCCTTGGAATAAACGAAAAAAGGGGAAAAAGTGCTGTGAATAGGAAGATCTTGTCCCCTGAACGACAGATGGGGCGAGCTTGTCTTGAGTATGATGGAAATGGCATCTCAAAGCCTCAAAGATGCCATACCCAGGGGTGTAAGAGAGAAGGTTGACACAAGTATCAGTGAGATCAGAGTGTTCTTATGGGCAGGGTCAACATTTGAAACCGTACTACGTGAAACTAAGTTTACCGTTTTTGAGTCTTTCCCTCTTGTTCGATTGACGTCCCCGCAAAGTTGCACAAGCGCTAGTGGTACCGGGATAGTACTCGCCTGGGATATTCCAATGAGTGATTTACCAGGCCCTGGGACTTGCAGTCTTTACAGAACTTGATGACGGGTGCTTCCCGCGCATCAGTATACGTTGGCCACGTTACTGTCGAGGGGAAAAAGTAGACCCCTTTACACACGTGTAGTTTCAAGTTTTAACCTACCAGCTTCTTGTTAGTCTCTGCCCTGTCTGATGGCTGCTCACTGATTGTCCGTTCTCACTGTATACGGAATTGCCTCCTATATAGTCCCTGATACGACAGCACTAGTAACAAAGTCCAAAGGTTCCACTTCTTTTTGGCGCAGTGGTATGCTGATACCTCCCAGTCCGTCACTTTTTCACTATTCTGCTTTCTGGGGAGCGGCGTGTAGTTCAAGCAAATATGGTGTTTGAAAGCCTCTGCGGCCATTATATTGTCATAACATCTCAAATGGGCGGTGTAATTCCGCCTTTATTAGTGATCTTGGACTTTATAACAGTTGTTGTGTGACTAAACTGAATCATCGCATCGAATACTAACTATATACACGTCACCTACTGCGTCAATGCAATATAACCGTTCTAAACGACGAAGACTGGTCTTTGAACTGATTATACCCAAAGAACGGCCTATTAACTGGCTTCCTTTTCCTTTCACGCAGCAATCGGCGCTCGCGCCTTTGCTTGTTGATTACATCGCGGGCTGGGCGCCGGGATGGTTCATCTTCGTTGCGCTTGGACCTACGGAATATCTCTTTTATCCGAGCCTTTCTCTCCCAAAGTTGCCGTGATTTTGAAAGTTTCCGGATCACTGGCTTTGCTATCTTAGTCCGCATGTACATAAACCATCGACGTAGTCCGGATGTGGAGTGCAGCAACGAGTGATTCGACGGGCCAGAATGATGACCAGATTCGGGGTGGAAAGAAAACCTAGATCTTCTCGCAACACTGTGGATACGCAATCTCTTCAGTCTTGTCATCGTCTGGATCGCCATTGGTCTGATTCTAGATAGGTCACACAAATGGGGTTGGCGGTCTTCCTGATGTATAGAGATTCCCACGCGCCGAGCGTAGATCACGCGTCTATCAGAGACCGTTTCTGGGGTAGCAAACCGTTCAATCACAATTGCAAAGCAATGATCAAGCCCATCAACGTGCATCTGAAGTGCGAGAAAGACCGATGGATCTCCGACCCTGTTAGTCAAAATGTCCCTCAAGATTGTATCTTCGGGTCCGAGACGTCTAACTCGCGCGCGAATGAGGAGTTGATGCTCAGCAAGACCATTGAGTTCAAACGTGGGCAATCCAATTTGACGTATCAAGGATAATCGCTTTTGTGGAGAGGTACGGGCGTGTATGATCTTACATTTAGCCCATGTACGCTCTAGACTATAATGCCATGATATGGGACAGAATAAATGGGCCCAGCTCCATGTAGGGAACGCATTACAAGGCTTTGGCGGTCTAGGAGTGAAGGACCAAAACAGATGAATGTGCATACGACGCGTGAGAATCCCAAACAGGTGATCGACTTTCATGGTATTCAGCAACCCAGCAATGGCGTTCATTCTATCGCCAGGATAGCTAAGAAGACGAGTAGAATACTCTCTGATCAGATATCGTACAGATCTGACTCCTAACCTACTACATTGAATTCGGCTGGTTGGTTTCTCCGCAGTATCTGCATGATGATAAGCGATCCCGGGGCAATTAATATGCCATAGAATGGTGGCACTAGTGAAGTAGATTCTTCGAGGAGAAAGATATTCTTCCTGGAGTGTCCATCCGCGCTTCTTCCAGTCTGAATTACCATATTCCAAGTACGGAATATTCTCTGAGGTTCCCCAACATACCTCATCTGGGGACACCACAATTCCATTAAAGATTTGACTGTAACCCGGCAGGCCAGAGTGTATGTTCACCGCCATAGCACAGATCATTGTCAAGTATGAGTTAGTGTAGATCTGTCCCATTGCAGGAATTTGTTCAGCCTTTTCGTTGTCATCGTCCTGCATGATACAATAGCGATCAATCCAGATGTATCTGATATCGAAAAGCGGGCCATATTCATACAGTCCCACAGTGTTTTACTCATTGTATCCAGGGACAAAGAGTCTTGTCGGGTGAATATGTCTTTGGTTTCGGATACGAGCATGTTACTGTCTTCAGGGTCCCATCTGTAACTAATCGCCGAGTATTGAACGTGGTTGTTTCCAACATGCACAACACATTGCTTGTCAACATCAATCAACCGGAAGGATGATGGATATTCTAGGTTTGGCTGTCAGATCAGAGTTAAGCTCCTGTCAAAAATCTTCTTACCTGTCGTTTGTGGGAGACTCTCCTGGGGACACATTTTCAACTGGCTCTGTATATGTTGTTGTAGCAAGGTAGTATTAATGTAAGCTCTCTCATGGAACACCAAACCCGGTCCATTGACAGTGTTTGTTGCCAACAATGTGGCATCAAAAATCTTTTGCTCTAGTTGCCCCGACTTTTCTTGCCAATCAAAGAGGACTGTGATTCGAAATGAATTTCGACATCCATTCTTCGTCATTGAAGGAAACACTTCGCTTTGCACCTGGACCTTTTTGATTATTCGGGTTTCGTGGCCGGATTTGGGTATTTTCGACAATATCAACCTCCCCAATCCAAAGCATATAGGACATTTTGGGCAAAGTCCAAGTCGTTTCAATGCCGGAGTAGATTGATTGACATGGACCAGCCATGGGGATAATCCATCTTCTCCAAATGACGGCAATAATTTGGTTACTCTCTGAATATCGTCGTCACTAAATGCCCACCAATCCGGGGTATCGAGGTCGTAGATATGTCCACATCTATTCTGGCTCTTCTTGAACTGATCGTCTGAGCATTCTTTGCAGTCTTTAACAATCATCCTGCCAATGACCATTTCAGTGCAAGATGAACACCATTTCTGATTGTTGGCTACTTTCTCAACGACTCGGCGGTTGTACTCCGCGCATGACTGTCTCTGATCATTTTTTAGTCGACTGTGAACAATTCCATCACGGAGCTAGAAATGTTAGTGCATTTTGGTCGACGTGGTTATCTTCAAACTTATGTGGTGGACATTCTTACCTCTTGCGCGTCGATAAATGCCAAGACAGAAAAGGTGGTGTCTGCCCTGCCCTTTGGCCCTGTGTCAAAGTAAAACGCCAAGTCTATTATTTCGAACATGTTTTCCGGGATAGAAGATATAGATAGTGTCGGTCAAATTGACCAACAAGACAAGACAGATGGAGCGAGAGGTCGAACGGCGATATCCTTAGGACGTAAGGCGCCCGGTCATCTGACGGACTGGTGCTAAAGTATGGTGATCACTGTGAGTATCGGAGTATGAAGAAGGGGACAAGATAGTTGTATTGGTTATTGTTCCGTTACTGTATGTTCAGTCACCTAACTAGAACAGAGAGAGAAGAAAAAAGAAAGAGGGAGATAGGGAAAGAATATATCCGCCAGGTTCTAAGCGCCCGTCTACCACAAGAGTCGGGCAACAGCTCGCAACATAATCTCCCATAGTCGATCAATCACCGACAGTCTTTTTCAGGGGTCACTCTTCCAACATTACCATACTAACAACTGGCCGAAATCAGCTTGTCTGGCGGCCATCAGATAAAACAGTGGCTGACGCCATCACACTGGTCCAGTAACATTCTGCCACGTGATCATAATATATATACAACTTGTCAAATCATCATCTAGGGTAGGGTATTGAATGGTTTGAATCTGGCACTCTTGAATTAGACTTTAAACAAAGATACAAAAACAATTGAGTCTTATATAAATGCTGCTTTATGTTTTCATATTATCTCTGTCGTCCGACGTGCTACGTCTCACTTCGGCAAGCCCTCCAATCAAAATGTTCAGTTTTTGCGCTCACGGAGGCAAGGGTTACCCAGATGTCCTAACCCCAAAGACCCTATCAGTACTTATACCCCTGTCAGCCACCACACGTGAGCCCGCATGACGTCAATTGAACTGTACCTAGCTATCACCAATGGTTGACGAAGATTAAAGGACGCAGAATGATCATCCGGGATTGGAGGTAAATAGATTTTGAACTTAAGGTACAGGACCGATGGAATACATGTGTGTGAGGCGTAAGTCGTGGTATTAGCCTGGCTCAGTAGGTACCGGGCTGACCCCATATGCAGAGCGTGCTGGAAGCAATGTAGTCGATGTGCATGTTGTCAGGAGTACCGACTGATTACTCAAGTGGGGTCATCAAGATTGTCATGAAGTACACAGATGTTTGCGGAGGCTACGATGAACAGTATAATTAGAATCTCTTATTATTCACCGGGGCTACGAACTTTACGTTTTCCGTCGTACATGTCAAATCCCCCCTCTACGTGCGTCGTTAATCATTGCCCTGTCTTCGTTTGTCAGCTCAAACTGCGGCAGTCTCTTGTACTACGCGAGCTAGACTACAAAGCGTAACACAAGGTTGTTACCTTGTGCTTTTTATTACGTCAACATATGCTCTAGTGCTCAACACCACTTTGCGCTACTACCATTGACAAGTCTTGACAAATTATCGATTTTGGATACCTATGTATGTACAACGACAAGTCGATTTTCTTTCGCCAACAGCCTTTGTACCTTTCACAGTGGCTAAGACATTGCCAAGATTGACCTTTGCTGGCTTCCTGAAGAACCACTTGGGTGCTTTGACAGTTGAATCTATATTGTTCAGCAAAGCCTTGCCTCATGATTTGTCATTGTCAAGCTTATGATCACAACAAGGAACGGAAGCGTGTAGGACACATATTGCTAGCGTTTCTTTGGGAGCTATGTCAGTACCACTGCGCCAAAAAGATGGATCCTTTGGTCTTTGTTATTAGTGTACGAAATATCAGCGCTTATAAGGCGTTGCGACATCTATTGCCCAACCCAAAGCCCGACTATCGCCAACCCTAACCGGGACCTCCAGACAGGGTACAATCTGACACATATGCGAATGTGATCTGTGAACCCCAGGTCTCAAAGGTAACTATGGATCAAAGAAATTCAAATCAAGCTGTGACACTGCAGATCACTGTTCGGTTGAGTCGGAAGCTAGAATGCGGCTATCTTGGCATTCTCCGGTTGGTGCTGACACGAGATACAACGCCCGGGGGTAGCTACGATGGACGACCAAATGAAGCTCTGGTGATACCACAGAGCCTCGAGTATAAGTTTGACAAAAACATATCAAACCTTGGCATCCAGATCACTCCCTACGCGAGAACCTGCATTTATGCATCTGGAAGTTTAGGAGAGTCCGGGAAAGGTTGTCCGGTCGGGGTCAATTATCCGTCTCTGGAAACGAATCTGCGTATAATGTACAAGCCAGATTCTAGGCACCGATGATCTCGAAAGCTTAACCTACCAGAAGCGGCAGCTATGGGCCTAAATCGGTACTGAAGCGTTCCATTGGATGATGGTACGATATTCTAAGAATGTGACGAACAGTTAACACATCAATGTCTTGTTAGGATAGCCTTTCGATGGATACGCGGTATGTAGCTGAAATGATCGTTGAGGCAACATTTAAACACTATTGCTAACATTCTATGGATCAGGATATAACATGCCAGCCGGTACGCCGAATCTGAACGTATGTCAAATGCCACCAATTCGATAACATTCATCATAAGGTGAGATATCAACACAATGCCTATTGATATGAAGCCACCAGCTTCAAACCGCTGGCAAACAACAATTCGAACGAGCGCGAAGCAATGTTTAGAAATTGCCAAGCCAATATGGAAGAGCACCGTGGCTTTTATTTCTCGACAGTACCTTGCCCATCGAATCTTGATCTTAGGAGTCATAAGTTTCGCACTGCGATTGTGGGTGTTTTTGGGACTGCTTGATATCCCGTTAGTGATATTGGGTTATCATAATCTTCTCATCCCACGAGCAATGAGCCAAATCAAGCTATACATCCTCGCCCATATTTTCGGCAAATATACACAAAGGCGTAGACGCCACGCCCAAATTATCCAGCAAGAGAATTGTCAACAACTACCTCCGCAAAAGGACAGCGTCCTCGCAAGCTTGAGAATTCTCTTGCGTCGAATATGTGGCTCACCCGCAGAGGTCTCAGAGCCGGAAGCTCTGTGGACCAATAGAATCTTGAATTCAGACAATAAAATCACCGGGAGGTTACCGTTTGGTCCGTGGGACTACATACATTCCGAAGACCCGGTCGTAGTTCGTTCGGTTATGAGAAACATGGAACATCAGTACATTTGGCGCCGTGATGTTGCGTCCAAAAGGAAAAGACTGCTTGGCGATGCGAGCTGTATAGTTACGACAGGTGATCAGTGGAAACAAGCTCGAAGTTGGTGGTTGATGTTGATGATTCGTGACGCATATTCAGATGGGCAAAAGGCCACAGTGCATGCCAATCTTTTCACATTATCATGTATCATGGACGGCGGCCGGTGGAATGTTGAAGATGCTATGCGCCTCTGTGTCGGTTCATTGTGTGGGGAACATTTGTGAGTTTTATAGGCATGTTTACCAATAAGTGTTAACACGGCATAGGTGTGGTGAGAGACACCCGACAGTCCTAGACTTTCGGCAAGCGCATAATCCAAATTATACCTCCGAGGTGACGAGAATTATGAATCACGTCAAATCCGAGCTTTTTGATGGCTGGACATCCATAAAGGGCATCATGGTTGGTATAAAAACTAGTCACAGAGACGCGTCCAGGCGCCGCTTGAATTGGGAGATTATGCAGATAGCAAAGAGTAACACGGCTAAAATTGGTGTTGACGGAGCTCGATATATGGCAACCGACTTGCTCAGTATGGGAATGGACGAACCGTCAGCTAATCAAATGATTGGTCAAATTCAAGCGATAACAACTTTCAAACTAGGCCATTCAATCACAATGGCCATATGGCTGATGGAAAGGCATCCTAGAGTATTCAAAAGGCTCAAAGCCGAGGTCGCCAAAGCCGGCAACCCCACAGAGTGGTCTGGGATGACCAAGATTCCCTATGCTCGCTGGGTAATGAACGAAACACTGCGGCTATTTCCTGTGCACCCATTAGTTAAAACCGCAACAACCACAGACGTCGCAATTCCAAGTTCGAATCACCCGTTCTTTGTCCCCAAGGGACAACTAGTTGCAGTGAGCGTGTGGGGAGCAAATCGGAGACACCCCCTATTCCAAGATCCACCACCCGACGAATTTGTACCAGAGAGGTGGGCCACTATGCCAAATCCACTTCCAGCGGGGTTGCTCCTATCATTTGGGTATGGACCGAGGATTTGTCCGGCCAAGTCATACGCAGAACAGATCTTCCTAATTATGTTGATAACTATTGCACGAGACTTCAGCGATATGAGTAGACCTAAAGGCTCTGATGGAGGAACTGCACCTGAGCAACCTGACGAGTTTTCTCGTGTCACTGGGTCAGTCCCGTTCTTGTCTGGTAGTCTAGTTCTGGATTTCACACTCGATGAAGACTCTGTAGCGGTGAAGCAACAAAGGCATGATTTGAGCATGAACACTTCATCTAAGCCGCCTGTCGATGACACAACCGGGGTTTCACTATCCATCACTGCGATGGTAGAGATTCTGGAAGACGATAGGAATGCCAAGCAGGAGGCTAAGAAGCGGGCTTTGGCTGACATTGATACGGCCCAACGGGATACTGTGAGAATATTAAACGTCGCGTTGCCATCTTGGTTGATGCAGATATACTGGTGGGGTCCAAGATATCCTATTGTTTCGGGATGGGCAGAGCGGTGGCGATTAAGGAGAGCGAGTCTTCCAAGGAAGACACCAGCTATTGATGCTCGTGAATCTGACACGTATCAGGAATATAACAGTGACCCTACCGTTGATCGGCCCAAACAGGAGACAGCGTTGGAAGTGGGATGAACATGTTACCTGGATCTATAAGGTGAGGAGCCTTAGTCAGTAGTATCACGTCGGCGTTAATAGGCTACAATGGGCGGCGTCAACATCGAATTCTCTAGTTAAAAGAAGCAAAGATCACGAGATTGTGATATAGAGAGTCATTTCACTACAGCTAATCGCAACATAATTGGGTTACCAACGCCTTTTCCATCACTAAATCTCGAGTAGAGACATCGCCACTGACGACACGTCTAGGGGAAGTCCTAGAGCGTCGTAGTGACGTACCAGCTTGGCGGGAACGACTGTGTCTATCCCACCGCAACGAATACATTTCAGCTGTCCATCTTAAATTTGGCGACGGCGCTTGGGACCTTCTCTGTCCGACTGATACCCGGGGCTAACATCTCTCAGGCGCTTCAGCTGCGAAGAGCCAACAGAAGATGCTTCAGTCACGAGTTCCAGTTCCGTGCTTGAGAGCTCAGGAAGCAGCTCAGACGGGGAGTCAGCCGTATGGAAACTTGTGTCGCTTGGGGAGCTGACATCGGGGGCATCGAACGCAGCCAGCGAGTTAATGTCAAGGTTGACCTCGGTGTCATCACCGTTCATGATAGTCGCTGTGTCATCACCCTCGGAATCAATCTCGGAAGTCGTGGTTTCACCTTCTCTCATTCGGGCCTCCCAGGCTAGGCGATCTTGCTCCGACAAGGCAAATCTCATCCCGTTCTATGTAGGTGTTAGCGATTGTTAGTTTTGGTCTTGAAAGGTTTATGTCTCAGTTACTGACCCGGCTAGTTACAAATGAATCAACCCTCAAAGGTCCATTGCGCGCTTGAGTTGCAGTAGCTATAGTTGAGTTAGTTGTGCACATTCTGGTAATACATCTTGAATCGACTTAGGGGTACACATACCATCAGCCATAATAGAGGAGCTTGCCAAAGCCCCAGTGGACGGAAGAGGATACATCTGATCCGCCAGCTC
>JAJNMT010000052.1:0-12486 GCA_025685495.1 Huntiella abstrusa
ACTTTCGACGGGCCCATCGATTAGGAAAGTCAGCAGAAGCAAGAGCAAAAAGAAGTCTCGGAAAGGAACAGATGCTTCTGACGATGTCCCTGCTCCTCTCAAGCCACAGAAAGATAACCCTCGGCCAACGTCTTCATCAAATCAGCTACTTGATGATGATGAGAGACCGGTATCTAGAACTGGCTCTGTTAAGTCTACAGCGAGTAAGGCGTCTACCATGGGACGCAAGAAGAGATTTGGATTGTTCTAAGATGATTTTGAAGGATTGGATAGTACAAGTAGTTTGTTGTTTTTGTCTTTGTTATTTCCTAGATTGTTTTTCTTTGGTTTATGGTTGGAATCGATGGACGGTTTGGATAATGGCTCTTTTTACTTATTGGCTGGCCCTAGAGTCTGCACCTAAATATTATGACATTTATTACCTACTTTTCATTATCTGTTCATGGCTCCCATAGGTATTCCTGGTCAACGTTACCCGGTGCAACAGCACGAAGAGCGTGACCGTAGTCTCCAGCATTAGGGGTACGCATAAGGGTGTGAATGTGGAACTTGGCAGGCTCCTTGTTGGTCAAGAAGACACCAGAGTGGTGATCGAACTCAACAATGATGACAGGACTTTGAATGCGGAAGTAGAAAGGATCTTCATCAGCAAACCCACCAATCCAGCAGAAGTAAGTCTCAGACCACCATTCACGGCAAGCCTTCAACTTCATCTCACGAGCAGTTTGAGGAAGGTAAAGAAGATACTGCTCCAAGATCTTCTCAATAAGCTGAATTTGGTTGGCAGTCATGTCAGAGACGAGAATACCCTCGTACGGGACAACCCGGTTATCACGGTAAGCACCGCACAAGTGACGTTGATCATCGTGGTTCCAGCGACCGCGGGGCATAGCAGGATCGTGCATTTCCTTGTAGATCTGCGCGGTAGCTTGTTGAGCAGCCGGGAGACTTTGCATAAGACGGAGACCAAGGACCTCTTCGTTGTGCAAGATACGGGTACCCTTGTACGGGCCATCATCAATAATGTTAGGTTCAGCACCTGTAAACCAAGGGCTAAGAACCATCTGAGGACCACGGAATAGAACGTTCAAGCAAAGGTGATGGCCATAGAACGACAGACCCCAAGGCGCGGTAGTCGAAGGAGTTCCGTAGAAAGCAAGGTTGTAGGACCACTCGTTGCAGATCGAAGGAGCCTCAACAAGTTCTCCCAGGAACCCGTTGATACGCATAGCGCCAATAGCCTTCTCATAACCCTCAGGGGACAAGAAAGAAGCCAAAACGGCAAGAGCAGACTCCCGCAGTTCAGGCTCAAGTTCTTCAAGACGAACACCGGTATCAGAGAGCAAGAACTCGGGGTTCGACCAGGTGCGCCACTTGGGAGAATCCAAATGGTCGGGCACCAGAGGTTTACCAGCAGCCTTCAGGCCCTCAAGGAAAGCCTCAGTCGCAGTAACAATCTTCTCAATCGGAATGCCTTCATCCTGAATAGGGAAGAGACCAGGACGGATGTTCCCTGAGTTACACAAGGTCAGCCCGTACCCTTGACCCTAATTGAAAGATCTGTCACAGGTCACATGTGATGAGAACTTGAACTGGTATACATACCATCGTTGGTGACACCCTTGAATGGCTCGGCATGCAGCTTCAGCCAGTGTGTATATAGACCATGCAGCCACGGGGGCTGAGCAGACTCCTTAAAGGCAGTGGCATACTCATAGGGGTCTTGGCTGCGCATGGTGGTGAAGCGAGGACTGGTGAGATTGGGAAGGTGTGCGCGGTAGGCGGCGCTTCCCGTCTCAGAGCCGGAGGTAGTAGCCGGTGGAGCCATGATCTTGATCGGTAACCGGGTTTCGGGGAGTTGCTGGGGTTGCTGTGTTTCCGCAAGTCAACCGGACTGATGTAACCAGATTGACCTGCCAGTCATAACTTTGCCACCTTAGCGTCTCTGACAAAAAACCCTAAAAGACCAGATCTTCAGGAACAAGGGTTTCTCTGTAGTGTTTCTTCCTCCTAGCCGACATCGGGCCTAGACCTACCGGCCCCCTCCATTTTCAACGTCGATGCAACTGATTGATAAGTAACTCGTTATTCCCATCCCAGCCTAGTTTTTCTGTGTGCATAGACAATATAGGATTTTGATTTGTAAGGAGAACTCCACTTTTGCCGCCTGGAATATTATGATGACGGCGGGCGGCTCAAGGAAGTATAGATGATCTGATAACAAAAGAAATCACAGTCCAAATCACAATTCCAAGGTGTGGCTGATGTGGCGCTAATGTATCGGATTTCTCGTGTTGGGGGTACATAAATGTGGCGTCGGTGGCGGCTGACAGTAAAAATGGTAGTAGCGCGGCAGAATAGGAAGGTGGCGCTGAAAAGAAAAATGGTTCGTGGGATTTGCGTGGTTGGTGTTAGTTTCGGTGCATCTAGAAAGTAAGAGCGAGTCATTTGGCATTTTATCGCCACTGTCTGTGTATGCTATGGGATCTTGACATCGAGATTAGCCGTTAATGTTTTAGATTCAGCTTCAGCCTTGTGACCATTGTTTTTTTCTGGGTATCGCGAGATAGTTGACTGTATCCTTCATCCTCTTTATAAGTCTTTGAAACTATCTTTCGACGTTCATTCTTACGCTACTTCAAAGGTGGGGTGAAGGACGAAGCCATGCACGCACATGGACGACCAGCCAGGATCCCTTTTCTTCTTTTGGCCTGCATTTAGTTGAAAACAAGGGAGTGACAAGAAGAAGCAGCTTATATGTTTGTGAGTTCGTCCGTTTTCCTGCTTGACATACACAAATAATGTTTATACTAAGAGCTGCCCACTGACTTTGCTTGTCCAACCGGCAGCTTTCCCGCTTGACTTCCTAGCATTGACCATCGCTCAAATTTGGTCGCGTGATAAAACAAACTACGACTTTATACTTCGCAAACTGTAATAATACCCCACCATGCCGGATAATCATTCTCTTGACCACGCATCTCCCGGATCGCCCAATTCAGACCACTCACCCGAACATTCCGGCGCCGACGGCCCCTCAAATCACGATGAATCCCGGCCGCGCAAACGCCAACGAGTCCGTCTGAGTTGTCTTGAATGCCGCCGCCGCAAACTCTCCTGTGACCGCGGATTCCCATGTCTTCGCTGCACTAAATCCGGTACACCAGAGCGTTGTCAGTATGAAGGACAAGATGGAACCCTGGTTGATGCGGCAGTTGCTGCGACGGGATCACCAGGTTTAGGAAGAATCGGTGGATTGGGACTGGCACATGGACTTGGTGGACACGGACTGGCAAGACCTTCAATGGCTGAGCCGGATTTCTCGGCGAGAGAGGGACCACGCGATCTTGATCGGATTCGGAAAATGGAATATGAGATTGCCGCGCTGAAGACACAGTTGGCACGACAGTCCGGGAGCTCTGGTCATGATGGTTCTATCGGCCCAGCAAGTACACCTGGAACTCACAGAGATGTGGCCGATACACCAGGTGGTCCAGGGGAAGATCGCCATGCACAAGCGCAAAAGCGCGAACAGTCGGACGAACAGCAAAAATTGATGGAAATGAACGGTACAGATGGACTGGTGAACAAGGAGTTGCGATTCTTCCGCGGTAAAGAGTTTCGCACGAGATACTTTGGACCGGCGAATGCCACGATGGCTTTCTCTGAAGTGAGTTTTTAAGCTATCATGTTTGTATTGTCTTAGACTAACACCTATCAGCTTAACGGTCTCTGTCCGTTTATGAAAGAAACAGCCGAAGAATGGCTTAAACCCGCCCGTCTCCAAGAGCGCAAAGACAAGCGCAAACGTCAAGACTACCAAGATGTTAAATTTTCCATGCCCGACAGTCACCTCGAGTCTCTTCTTCCTACGCCGCCAAGAATGCGATACTCTAGTAACCTGTTATCTGGACCAGTTTGAACAGTTACATCGCATTGTTCATATTCCAACCTTCATCCGTGATTATACCGTCTTCTGGGATGGAACGTCCCATCGACCTGCAGCCATGACGGCGCTAGTTCTGGCTATGTTGGCTGTTAGTAGCAGTCTTGACACCCAGACACCAGTGCGTTTCATTGGCGTTGTGTCGACAGCGAGACACGGTGCGGGAAAATGGATTGAAGCTGTTGAGAGATGGCATGGTGAGCAAAGTTATAAGCATAGAAGACTGATACATTATCAGATCTCGTGTATGCTATATCTTGGCAAGCGCATCAATACTATCAAGAAGAAGAGATTCTGGACAGGTAGTGGTTCTTTGATTCAGGAGGGCATTGCCGTTGGACTTCACAGAGATCCGGCATCTATGAGTAACCGGATTTCACCGTTTAATCAAGAGATGCGTCGACGAATCTGGGCTACCATTCAAGAGTTTGATATGCAGGCCTCCTTGGATTATGGCCTACCAACTCTACTCAGCCAAGTACATTGCGACGTGGCTGCTCCAGCCAACTTGGACGACAGCCAGTTCAACGAAGATTCAACCTCGTTACCACCAAGTCGACCCGTTAAGGAATACACATATTCCAGCTATCAGCATCTAGCTCGACAGAGTCTGCCTCTCCGTTTGGAACTGTCTCGGATTCTCTCTGGGCCACCTGGAGAAACTGAATATGACATGGTAATCCGGTACACTAACGATCTCACTCACGAGATTGACGTTCTCCCTTCGTGGGATACTGTCACTACTGAGGAACAATCTAAAAAGCCTCTTTTAGCATACACACTTTTACACATTCAGCTTCGGCAATACCTCCTCCCTCTTCACCAGCCCTATCTCAAACTCCGCAAAGCCAATTCCAAGTACCAATACTCGGAAATAGTCTACTACAACGCCGCCCGAGATATGATTCTCCTTCACGAAAAGCTCTATGAACAGGGTATCCGAACCCTCAACTTCCTCCGCGAAGACGCTCTCACCATGACCATATCTCTCTGCAGCGTCACCATGCTACAACCACGGGGCTCTACGAACATGATCATGATCAATGCTCAACACACTATCAAACTTCTCCAACAATGCATCGAGATGAAACGCGACCGTCTTCTCCGCTGCGGAAACAACGAACCATGGGGTTTCTGCATAATGTGTTCTGCTCTTGGCCTCCTCTATTCCCATCTAGGTCTCAAATCCCCCGAACAGGCCAAACAATGGCCTCCGAACAATTCATGGACCTACACTACAAAATGCTCTCCAACCAAGCTCCAGCTCCACCAGAGCCCGGCGCACCCGCTCATCTCCAACACACCCTTCCTCGTGTCGCTCCGGGTGCCGATCTCCAGGTAAGTCCCGACGGGTCCTACGACGGGCCCTTCAATGACGCCTGCGGGTTATTCCCACCGTTTGGCAGTGGTGAGAACCCCGACTTACCAGAGTCTCTTTGCACCCCCTATAGTCTCTTCCATATGCCCTCAACATGGACATGAGTTCGTCCGCTGCTGCCGCCATCATCGCCCAAACATGGCCGCCCTCCGCCCTCGGCATTCGTGCCCCGGCTTCCATACCACCTGCGGTATCAGGGCCGGAAGGTGACGAGGAAGGAAACGAGGTATGCAATACTTTCCTTTTATATCCGGGACCATAAAGATGAAGAGGAAAAGCATATCCCTGGCGTTATGACCGCAGCAGTCAGTCATGACTCACCGGTGTCGCCTCCGCCGCCAGTGTCGACGCTTTCCTCGACTTTATCTCTTCCAGATCCTTTATTCTCACCTGTGCTTGACAAGGTTGAGTTGCAAACGAGAGTCCCTAGGCCGGGTGTCACACCTTTGCCGCAGAATGCTTTACTAAGACCGCATTTATCTTCCCTTCTCCAGGCCACGGGTTATACTTCGGACTTTAGTCTTGAGTTGTTAGGGTTGAATTTTAACGAAATTTGGGGTGATAGTTGGGGTGGCATACATGGTCCGTAGATTTTTGTTAATTTTGGCGTTTTTGATATCCATTTCATTATATTTTCATTCTTGATAGAACATATCTCTTTGTGTAACTTTTTTGTGACACTTTCCATTATATAACATTGAAGCATCACACTTCCTACAAAAGCAACTACCATGAACTTTGAAAGACTTCAGATCAAATGTTTGATTATTCTATTACAGGTATTTCATGCTAAACACAAATTCGCTATTGCCGAATTTCTTTACCAGTGAGTCTACGAAGGTGGAAAAGTACATCATTAACCATGCCCATAGAATCAGTAGGGACGTGGGCTAATCCAATCTCATCAGCAACTTCCTTTTGCATGGACTCAGCTGTTGATCTGGTCATGCGCTTAGATGGCTTGATAACAGGAGCAGTGTAGGGCTTGTCTTGAGACTCCCGAGAAGGCTGAACAACATGCACGTTCACGGTGTCAGCACTTGGTTCTACTACAGCCTTAGCTGACTTTCCAGTTACTGGTGAAGGAGCAGGCTTGGCCTTGGGTGCCATGACAGTCTCCACCAGATTCTGGCTAGCAGGTGTAGCTGTAGGTGCGGGTGTAGGTGCGAAGTTCATTGGAGCAACCTTTTCTAGGGTACTAACATTCGGTAGATTCTGGGCGACAGGCGTAGTGTCAAGTACAACAGGAGGCCCAGAACTCTTCGCCACCTTTCCGATGACGGGTGGCGGAATTGGGTAGTGGAAAGTCTAACTGGTGGCACTGCTGAGGGATCCATTGGTGATGACACGGAAGCCATGTTTGGGACAGGTGGCTTAGGACTCGAGAGATACTTAATCGGTACAGGTACTGGAGTCTGACGAGCAGGCACCTGTGGCGTCTGGGTCCACGGCCGCCAGGGTTCTTTAACTGGACGCTGAATAGGCACCGTAGTATGCACCGGTGGCAAAATAGCCGAGGGAGGCGCAGGTTTAGCTGCCGGAGCTTGTAAGATGCTAGGTCCCACTTGTCGGGGTGGCGGCGTAGGATTGAATTGGCCCATTGGCGGCAAGACTCTGTTTGGTGATAACGCCTGTGGAGCCGGATGTATTGGTCTAGCCTCAGAAGGAACTAGTGGCTGAGGAGCATTCTGTCTGGGAACATATTGAAGGAACTGGGAGATCTGAGGCGCAGGCGGATACACCGGAACAGGCAATGGTTGTGGCGGACCAGTACGCATACGTGATTGGGGATAATGAATGAACGTGGCTTGCGGCGGTTGACGTTGTGGTGGTGATTGGTGCTGCGGTGGGTAGTACTGAATTGGCTGTACCGGCTGGTTTGGTTTTGGCTGTTGCAGATACTGTGGTGCAGGTGGCTGAATCGGTACAGGTGGGGGTGGGTAATGTGGCAATGGCAGTGACTGGGGGGCCTGAATAAACTGTCGTGGTTGCATCTGGGGAACTTGGAGACTCGCAGGCCCTCGCATTGTCAAAGGGATAGGGGCTGCCTTCTTGTCATGCTGTCTACGTGCAGATGACGCAGCATGGACTCTGGACATAAAGTCGGCAGCCGGGTCTGCCACCCGTTTCTCTGGATCGGCAGTGTATGCAGCACGTTTTTCTGTGGAATACGCAGGCAACATAATCCATGGGCCTGATCCAGGGCGAGCGAGATCGACCTGTTGCTGATCTGGATTAGAGAGGTTATGGTAAACATTGAACTCGGCCCAGGTATATCCGTCCACAAAAGGTTCGTCCTTGCGCGGTGCGACACCCTCACCAGGGATAGAAAATAAACCAGACCGGTTCTTCTTGGCCCGGGGCATGGGCTTGGCAGTAGCTGAGGCTTTTGGCAAGTGATAATCAGCAGCAGCTGGCACAACAAGCCACTTCCACTGGACTTCGATAGTTTCACGTGATGGCAACGTCTCTAGTACCAGCATTTCCTCATCCAGTCGGTTCTCGACCACTACACCAGCCCATACATCCTTGGTATTAAGCTGAACCTGGCAGAAATCGCCCGCCTTTAACGAACGACCTAGTCGTTCACCACGACCACTGCGTTCAAGAGCGTACCCTGTAACTTGGCGATCACGACGGACACGGTGGAAGCGGCAGGAAAGCTGCACTGTGTCTTCCGCATACTCAGTTCCATCTGAACCAAATACAGGTACCAAGGCCTCTTCAACAAAAGCACCTGAAGCAGCCGCGCATGTGGCATGATAAACACGGCTACAGCCTTGTTGTGAACAGCCTATACAAGCACCACGTTTCGAGTGACAGAAGAGACACTTCAAGTCATGGCCATTGGCTAGAGCCTCTTCAATGCCGCCGACCACATCCACCGAGTCGTCGTCCGAATCAACATCGAAGAAGGTCTCGCGAACGTACCGGGCACACATGCGGTGAACGGCTCTACCGTCAGTCGTCTTGAGCACCGGCAGTGATGGAATATCATTGGGGCACAAACAGCAGACAGGCTCGATGCGAGACTTCTTGGCCTTGTTTGTTTGATGATGCGCACTTTCTACTTGGCACAGCACCGTCAGCATCACCTTCAGTGGCAGTTTGTCGCTTTCGTTTGCTGTTTTTCTTTTTCCGATCGCTCACATCGGTGTTGATGGCGCTTGTACTTGAATCTGGTGGTGACGGAATGCCGTTAATTGTGTCATCATTCCCGTCTTCCTCATCTTCGTCAATTTCCACCTCAACGTACTCAAACTCGTCTTCAGAAGATTCGCCCCGCATTTTACGCTCAATCTCGTAAACGTCAACCCAAACACTGTCCTGTGCTTCTGGACACTCGCACCGCTTGGCAATCTTGCCCATGGGTAGCCAGGTATCGAGCGCAAAGTTGACCGCCTCAGCACAGTTGTAGCCAAGGTTATAACCAGAGTGATATCCATAAGGATAGGTAACAACAAACTCTCCTGGATATGAAAGCACTTTGTTGACGGTAATGTTGAAATGACTCTTCAGGTGCTGTGGCGATATCAAGAACCCCTTGTGTCGAAGAAACTGGTCACACGCTTTGGCTTCTTGTGGCCATATCGTGCGCATAGCAGCCTCAAAACCTCCGCGCGTCGCACTGTGAAATCGAATACCATTGTTTGGGTGCACCGAAATGGAGGTAATTGATACTGTACAAGTCGACGTCTTCCAAATGCCAAGCAAAGGTTGCCTTCCACATTCCAAGGTAGAGGTAAGCAGTGTTTACACCTGGTACCTTGGTCCCCAAGACATCCAACAGATTTGGCAACTTGTTCAGATTCCATTGATCCACGGACTCATCAAACAAAGTGCCCATGAGATCAGCACCGTATAGTGGTGATGCGTATGTCAATGTCTTCCAATATATACGCTCCAACTCAGCACAGCGTTCGGCGGTGAATTCGGAAACGTCCATGTGGTAATCAAAGTCGCGGAAAGCTTCGTCCTCGATCTTAGCGGAGGGTTCCCGTCGACTGTGTTTCCTCCGGGCAGAAACAGACTGTGGCTCATCATGCTGAGCTTCTTCGATCGATTGTACAGGTTCGTCTTGGTAGCCATTTTTATCGTCATCCTCTTCAGTTGTTCGTGCTGGTGACACTGGACTTCGTGGTGCTTTTGGGGCGTTTCGTGATGGCCGGCCTCTCCTTGGCTTGGCGGTAGAAGACTTCTCTTCTGTAGTAGATTTCGGTGCTGGCTTCCGTCGTGAACGTGATGGTAGTGATGGTACTGTAGCAGCTGTTTGTCGAGATCCTTCCCGCCTACACTCTCCGCGACGAGCTGGTGGTTGATGTTCACTCTGATCACAGAGAGCGCGCCATTGTGGGACGTTATATGTGCGGCCGTGAATAAAGTTGACTTGGCGATAGGTACCCGAAGAACCCATGATCTCTTGCTTAATTGGATCGCGCACTCGGACTTGTTTGACAAGATTTTCGATTGGTGGTAGACTCTCTTTCCATTCTTCGGGAGGTACGATTTTGATGATTCCGGCTTTCATGCCGTACGAGTCGACAGTTTCCATCTAGCGCCGGGGGCAAAAACAAACATAACGTTAGAACAAGTACAAACGTACCGTAAATCTGACGTAACTCACGAATTTCTTGAAGTCTTTAAATTGCGCCATTGTTGGTTTAAAAATCGGAACATTACCAGACCACTCCGCTGGGGCCACGGAGTCGAGTGGGTTTTCTTCTGACTCCCCATTTTCATTTTTGACGTCATCGGTGTTTTCCGGTTCCATTTTTATTTGCGATTCGCTGTTTTCTGCATTGTTGGTTGTTTTATCCCGGTGCGACGACGTAGTCTGACAGGCCAAAACTTCCTCGTCGACATCACTCAAATCGGAGTCGTCGGCGCCTTTCGGAGCGCCGCCAATTGCCGTCACCATTGTGTCGGTTCCGTCGGTCGGGCTGTATGTGTGAGGTGAAACGATATAGAAGGCCTTTTGGAGAAGATGCGCTGGTTGGCGATTGGATGCGGCTGGATAACGAGCGCGATTGGATGGTTCTGGCGGCGAGCTTATCCAGGGTGCGTGAAAGAAAATAGAAAATAAAAAAAGGTATTTAAAGAATCACGAGTGGCAGAAGCAAAGGTAAAATAAGAAATGATTTTATCCCCAAGTGACAAATCAAAGAGGCGTTATGCGATGGTGACTGGATTGCATAGAATTCCGAGATTGAACTGCAGCTCATACATAGTATTGCAAGAGCGAAAGCCATGATTTCATTGAAAAAAAAAAGAAGAAATAGAGGGAAAATCGGTAAACACTGACCAATTCTATGGTGCTTGGCACCCGGCTCTCAGCAGTCGCTGTTGATATTTCCAGCGCTTTTCTTCAGGCGTGTGCAGGGGCCTTATAGGCGGTTGGAGGGGCGTCATGGGCCGATGATCGACTGATCAATGGCAGGGCCGAAACTAAACTAGCGTTTAGTGGGTTCTAGTGTCGAAATACTTACAATCTCTAGAATTACTGGCAACTGGGGGGTCAAGGTTACCCCAACAAGTGTAAAAAGCGGGTTAACCAGCTGCAAGCTCTGTAAGTTCTGCAACAACCGCGCTGATTGATAAGGAAAAGATCAAAGTTATCTGATGGAAATTCGAGCGGCAACCAGTCCCAGCCGTGCAAGGCTGAGGCGGTTACACAGGCAAGCTCTTATATGTCTATAGATTTGTATATATACCGGGAAAAGATAGAACGCATCAGCAAGCACGTTTGCTCAACGCACCAACTGCATTACTGGCGACTCGTACAAACCGAGACCAACAACTTCAAAGATTAACGGAATCGTCCAAACACTCAGCCAGCCAATTCCTGTGATTAGGGTTAGTATCATCGTTTGCGACAGGAAGGGTGACGTCAGAACTTGCCAGTGTATACCACAAGCTTGGTAACGACTTCGACGTCATACTTGACACGCGGTGTCACAAGGCTGTTAAAAACTTTGTCGTCGTCTTCGTCATCGTGGGTTTCCGAATCGAGTAGAGATGAATAGCCTGCGTTCACAGGCTTCGATCCCTCTGTACCGGATGAAATAGCACCGGTTGCGCCGTCCTTTTCGTAGGTTGGCGATTTTTGGGACGGTCTTTTTTCCCTTTTCCATGTCATCCTCGCCTTCAGCGGTACTGTCGACGCTTTGACGACGTCTCCTCTCCCGATAAGCAATAGTTTCGTACACATCGGCCGCACTCTGTGGACCAATGGAGACAGAGCGGCCACGTCCCGGGTGTCTGATGCTAGAAACGACTCCGGTAATGTCAGACACGCGAGGGAACACGGTATCTAGTTGAACACCGCCAGGCACATCCTTGTATTGGGTGGCGGAACTGAAGAAACGGCGCGGGAGAATCAACCCAGCACGCTCAATCGCACGGAACACGTGTGGGAGTAGCTTGAGCATTGTTGGTTTGGTCACCTCACGCCAAAGGACGATAACTATCACTCCCAATACAAGCCGAGTAATGATTACTGGCCAACCAAGGGCGAGAATGCTTTGGGCAGTATCGGCCAGATGTGCGGGATCACGGACGTCAAAAAGGAAGCGTCCGTAGGACCAAGTACCGAATTCAATACCAATGACAACACCGGCGAATGAAACAGAATCATCGAAGCAAGGACAGTCATCAGCTGGCTCCGGATGGATACGAACAAGAACGATAATGATCAGAGTGGCAACAATGGGCGCCATCCAGTCACTTGAGTACATGTAACGATCAAGATCAGGGCCATAGGAAAACTCAAGCCAACCGATCAAAGCCCCGAGGAAGGAACCAACAACTACATCCAAAAATCCGTGCATACCGCAGTACAAACGGCCGACGACAATCGATACGGCATAAACATAGCTCAACAACTCGAGGGCCAACTTAGTGGAGTCGGACATGTTGTTGTCGGGGTGCAAAGGCTTAGAATGGCATAAACAGCGACACTAACAGCATTGGTGCTATGCGTAGATGGAAATCCATACTCAAGGGCGGCACTCCCGCTCATCGTGATTCTCTGCAATGGAGGACTCAATGGTCTTGGCACGACAGCATATCCTTGATGAAACCAGAGAAGAAAACGCCACTAGCAAGAATATGAACCAACCCCTTTCCAAAAGCCTCAAAGCCACACCAAACAAGACAGGTAAGC
>JAJNMT010000054.1:0-18091 GCA_025685495.1 Huntiella abstrusa
CGCTGCTCGCCCAACAGCAGCCCGCCATCCCCGTTCCGACCCCACAGTTTGTGGTTGTCGCCCCTCCGGTTTTCCCTGTTGCTGAGCCGGCAGCATTTGTGCCCCCCTCCGTTGATACGGAGATCGCCACTCCCGTCGTTGCGCCTCTCCAGCCTGTGTTGTTGGCAGAGATGGCGCCCGCTCCTGCTTTGGAGCCTGGAGTCCCCGTGGCCCAGACTCCCGTTGACGCGGCCCAACTTGTTGCGGTTGAGCCCGTTGTCCCTCTGCTCGAGAGCAGAGAAGAGGTTGAGATTACTCTGCCTGTTCCCGTGGCCACTTCTCCTGTGGCCGTTGTCCCCCCATCCTCTGGTCCCCCTCCTGCTGCCTCTTCCGCCGCCCCTCCTGCCATCCGTTCTGTTGCCGGCGGGAGATGCAGGTATTCGTGCCCTTCTTCTTGGGAGTCGGATTCCGACTCATCTCCTTCTCCTTCGCCGCCAGCGTCCCCTGCTGCTTCGGCTTCTTCTTCCGCTGCTGCTGCTACTTCAGCCCGGCAGCCCGCCTCCTCCGCTCCTTCTGTCGCCCCCCAATCCAGGGGTGGCAGATGTACGTTCGCAGTCCCTGACCACTGGTCATCGGACTCCGGTTCACCTTCGTCTTCCCCTTCCCCTTCGCCTTCCCCTTCCCCTTCGCGTCCGGCTTCTCCTCCCCATTCGCCTGCGCCTTCTCCTCCCCGTTCGCCTGCGCCTTCTCCTCCTCCTTCGCCGCCGGCTTCTCCTTCCCCTTCGCCTGGGCCTTCTCCGCCCCCCGCTCCTCTCCCCGTTCCGTCTCCTTCTCCTTCGCCTCCGGGTTCTCCTTCCCCTTCGCCCCCGGGTTCTCCTTCTCCTCCGCCCCCGGGTTCTCCTTCTCCTCCGCCTCCGGGTTCTCCTTCTCCTTCGCCTCCGGGTTCTCCTTCTCCTTCCCCTCCGGCTTCCCCTCCCCCTTCGCCTGCCCCCTCTCCGCCCCTCGTTCCTTCTCCCTCCCCTCCTGCTGTGGGTGCCGCCCCCCCTTCTGGCCCTGCACTCACCCTGCAACCTGTACAGGTTGGTGGTCCGACATTCGAGACCACACAAATTCTGGGCAAGGACAAGTCCCGCTTGCCCGACAAAGCCAAATCGCAGGGCCCTGCTAAAAGGCTCTGCGTCCGTGACCATCTTGTTATGGTCCAAGTTTGCGGGCGCTCTCTAGGAAAGCGGGTTCGTGATGACGAGCCCGTGGCTAGAGAGCCCAAGGCCAAACGGTTTTGCGTCCGTTCGTCCCTCGCGTTGATCGAGGTACTCGCTGGTCGCACGCTTCCCAAGCGTGCGCGCGATGACGACGAGGATCAGGTGGGTCCTCGCAAGCGGCGTTGTCTTCGGGGTACGCCCCCAGTCTTTATAGCGGAGTTTTATGAACCCGCTCCTCCGTCTAATTCTTCTTCGCGGGCCTCATCCCGTTCTTCTTCCGTGTGTTCTGGGGATCTTTCCCCCCCTCCCACCCTTGGCGCCTCTCCTGGTCCTGCGCGCCGTTCTTCTCCTTCGCCGGCTTCTCCGGCCAAAGCCCGCGATCCTTCGCCTATCCGGGCCACGCCACCATCCGCCTCTGTTTTGGCGACGCCTGTTCGCCCTTCCAGTCACGCCTCTGTGGCCGCCACCCCCGGTGGTCGCCACTCGTCTTTGCCACCCACACCCGTTCGCCCTGGTGTGGGGACTCCTCTTCCCGCAGGGTCCGGCGAAGACCTTGCTGCATTGTTCGCCACCCCGGTTGCTCGCGCATCTTCTGCGCCTCCTGTAGAAGACAGCAACCGGTGGTCGCGTGGACGCTCTCTGAGACGGAGAGCGCCAGTTAACTACAAAGTGTAGTTGACTCTTTGCCGTTTTCTTTTTGTTTTTTCTTGGAGTTTGGGATCTGTTTTTACAGATATTTTGGTGTGCTCAGTACCTTTGTATCTTGTTAGATACTCGGGTGCTCAGCACAAAGTTGGCTCTGTACACTCTTGTGTATATGCAGCCCAGTGTTCTGCGTTTTTTTGTGGTGTTCTGTGGTGGATCTGTTGTTGCAGATTTGCCTCAGCGATGACTTCTATCCGCTTATTCTGTTGAATATTTGTGATTTTCGTCTCTGGTGTGGTTGTCTGGTTTTTTTTCTGGCGTTTGGGAGTTTGGGAGTTTGGGTTTCTTGTTTTGGTCTGTTTTAGCAGACAGTTGTTTTCGGTGATCACGGCTGATTTATCCTGTTGGTTAATTCAAGTTTAGGATCGACATAGTTAGAGTATACTGTTGGATACTCTATGGATTGTGGGCTTGGATTGGAGCTCGTGAGGCTTCTTTATTCTGTTGAATACTTGGAGATTCCGGGTTACATAATGTTTGGTTTCTGGTATAGTTTATTAACTATCAAAATGTTTGTCTTCTGCAAATTCTAAAATGCCTCAGTGACGTGATGTGCACCTATTGAACCCGAGTCTGCGGAAGTTCTTGGCCGTAACGCGCCGTGGGCTTGAGCAGGTTGATGCGACAAATATAAGCCTCTGTATATTTGTTTGTTGTCTCGCTTCTCTTCTATACATAAACACACTTACATTTACAGAGTATGTGCTATACCTTTACGAGTGATAGTATCAGTGTTATAGGCAGTGATGATAAAATGATTGTATGCTTGTTCGGTGCGCATGACCCGTTCTCCAAAGAGGGGACAGGAAATGGAAACCGACACAGAGAGACAAGGCCCGGACTGTAAATTCAAAGTCTGCAAGGCAAGTCCACAGCAGTAGACCCCAAGTATCCAAAGCAAATGCTTTGTGGTAGCTATGGCGCAGCCTGTGTCAGAGGCCTATTTAGCAAATAGAAATCCTGGTGTCAATAGGTCCGATACCTTTGTGCGCATGTTGGCAGGTATCTCTATCTATTCCTTAGCCACGAGAGAAACCTACCTCCAACCATAGAAAACATGTCAGAAATTCTGGTTATAACCCGCGATGGGCCATCTCTCTACCGAAAACTTCTTGTGCTTCTCGTTTTTGGCTGAAGAGGTTTACAACTGGCTGTCATTGGCATCTGGTATAGTTATCATCAGGGTCCATATGCGTGGTCTGCCCCACCATTGACGTCATTTCAATCGAAACAGGCAACCTGTGGATTTGTGCCACAGAGTTTGCAAGGACATGTACAAGGCATTACTACGGTCATATCCATCACGCCGCATGCAGAAATTTGGATATTCAAAACATTTATTATAATCCCTAAACCGTTGTTTAAATATGTCCTCAATATTTTATATTATGACTAGCTCTTCTCTCCATTCAGTGATCACTTGCGTATGACTTACGCCCGCTAGCAGGGCACACTCGACAAAGACAACCTCACCTTGTGGGTTTACCCTTCGCACTACGAATGGGCGATGAAATCCCTCAGCTAAGACAACTTCATCGTCAATTTGACTGTAGGAGCAACCTACGAATAGATTGCCATCTGACAGGACACCAAATTTATGGCTAGCCGTGTGCATCCACCAAAAGACATCAGCCATTTCTTGGGCAACCTCATCATCACCGTATCTATCAATGTCTAAGTAACGTCGCAAATCATCCTTGTCAACCGCATCGAAAGGCGGTCTATAGCGCAACCATTGAAGTAAGAATTCCGCGCCTTCATCGTCCATCTGATTTCCACCAAATCGCACCGCCATTGCGTTTCTTAGCTCCTTCTCATCGCCTTCTTTGAATAGCTTCATGATCTTGGCTCGGTACATACACTGAGTATATAGCTTTCCCCAGCCTGAACCACGAACGAATGTTGTATTTTCGAATGTGTCTGTTCTTACACTTTCAAATGACGGTCGTTGAAGGTCAATAAAGTCACCGTGGTAGAATTTAAGGGGGAATATGGTGGTTTTGCCATACGGAACCCAAGATATTAAAGTATCCGATAACGGCAGCGCCCCCTCGGAAGCTGGCTGCAATCCATGATTCTCCCAAGGCAAGCAAAAGCCATCATGAATCGTTTTCAAAGACTGAAATACCTTTTCAGCAATATCCAATACAACTTCCGCTTCGGGTTTGTTGTAGTCAACTACTATGTCAAAACTCTTATAAAGCCCGGCAAGGGAATATAAGCGGTCGCGATTTAGATTCACCCGCAGATTTTCACACGAGTCACGATATGCTCGAGCAAAGTTCATGTTTTCCCCCGAGCAAGATTGGAGTTGATCAGTTAGATGGACTGAAGATGGCTTTGTAGTTGTTGACAGCAGCGGTCTGGGTTGTCCAAAAAGGGCGTCTCCAAAACTGCAGGTATCTGGCAATGACTGAGAAATGAGATACAATCTATCATCGTGGTTGCTTTCAATTGTAGCCTCAGTTATTACTAAAATACACCAAAGGGAAATCTTACATGTTCCATACAACAAGTAATCCTCTCTGCGCCCTTTGATTCTAGGCCATTGCGCGTACCGTCTAGCCCGCGGGTATTGGGACTCATTCAATTTGTTGCGAAATAACGGCCATAATGCACGATATTCTTCACGGACGGCAACTTCTTGAATAATCCAGGCGCGAGTCCAATAGACACTGTCAAAGATTGGGCGGAGGTTGACCCAGTTGACGTTTGTGAATGCGTTCAACAGCCTCCGCCGGGTACTGTCATCAGTGTCCCAATCCAATGAGGCCTGAAACATACGATTCAAGTCTCGCGAAATCTGAGCGGTTTCCGATTGAGCAGAGCCAAGCCACGAAATCAAACGATCTGCTTTTTCATAAACTGCGCCCATCATCTGAACCTGTTGGGCTTTCTCTTCGTCATCTTGCTGGTTGATACACAAAGCATCAATCCACAGACGAATCGGTTTTCTCTTGCGACGTATATGCCACAACGCCGCCATGAGGTTTTCCGTGACTCCGATGATGCCGGAATCAAGATGCATGGGATATGTGCCTTTCGGGCTTCCCCAAACATACGATAGACACGTATATTTGCCAGTGTAATGCGGAAAGTTGTGCACGGAAATAGAACATCGGAGCGGATCTAATCCCTCCCCGGGTAGTAGTGTGACTATTCGGATTTGTGTCTGTTCTTGGGATAATGGTTTGTGGTTGTATGACGACGGTCCAAGCGGTCCACGGATCTTAAAGCTGGTGCCAGGAGAGCCGGCCCGAGTGATTCTCCGGTGGCTGAATCGGTATTCGTTTGCTTGCGGAGTTCCAGATTCATTCAAAACAACTTTAGTGTCTACTATTGGTGCGAAGTCTTCATTCTGCCCTATATACTGTCAGTACCCGCTATTTTGGAACAGGCTGCTTATAGAGTAGCACTCTGGTAATAGTGGATGGTTGACAGTCTGCGATGCTGAAATACCCTGGTGTGTACGTACAATGTTCGTGAGCTTGATCCTCGGTCATGAAGCCGATAGTCTCCTTACCCAGCGGAAGGTTCTTCCGGTACTGAACGAACACCATGTTGATAGTATGACCACTGGATAGTCAGCCTTCACGGTAGTTGGGAAATTGCCGGGCGATAACTTTGATAGAGCATGCACTACAAGATTAGGGATGTTTAACGAGAGCTATCCTGAACCAGTTGAACTCCACATCGTTATAAAATGAAAAACAAAAATAAAAAACACCGAGATGGTCTATACTCGGCATAGCCCGAAGGCACCCCGCGGGGTCTAGGCTCGCCCTGGTGTTTTTGGCCTACGGCTGATCCAGCAGTCAAATCAAAAATCTTCGCCGCAGAGGGGTTCGGTTGTCGGCTTTCGGATATCGACAGTGTGAATTTCTTTTCCTCTGTCCTTCATCTCAGAAAAAGTATCCCCTTCGACTCTACCAATTTCGTCCACCAAATATCAAGACACAAAGAGACGCATCCGACGCGGAATCTTCTTCCAAGAAACGTGCCAAAAGTGAAGGTCAAAGGCCCTCAGTGTTCCATTTTTTGGGGGTGATCGAACTTGTGTCACAAGCCCAATTAACCCTATCAGTTTCCAAGAAAGGGTCTGATGGTGTAGTTGGTTATCACGTTTGTCTAACAGTAACTCCAGTTGCTTGGACACAAAAGGTCGGCGGTTCAAGTCCGCCTCAGATCATTTCTTTTGCACTTTTCTTTTTCGTGCACATTTTCTAGACAGAGAATGATGTGTTTTGTATACATTTTGGGGATGTAACTGTGTGGATAAGCGCTTCTTGTTTTTTGATACAGAATATCGTGGCTATTGTTACGCTCTGCGCCCAATACAACGTTTTCCGGGGCATAACATGATATCACGAATCGCAGTAACTATTTACCATGTAGCATTAGCTTAGGCATCGATATCCCTCACCGTGTTTTTGCCCTCAACGCGGTAAGCGCAGTTTTGTATCTTGTAAATCGTCAAACTACTGTCTGTTTGACAGGTCAATTTCCCCGCAAGGCATGTGGCCAAGTGTTAAACCCTCGGAATACAATCTCCATAAACTATGACGTCCGTCTTTTATGGCGTCTTCTCCGTTTTCACTGAAACATGCCCATCTTTATCTACTCTTCGTCATATCTGAGACCTGCTCTCCTCACTACCAGCAATATTGAGAAGCCTTTGACCTTCACATGCGAACCTTGACTATCCATTGGCGGTAGTACTTTGGGGCTCTTCAAGTACATCTATATAGTAATTGTGGATAACAGGTGAGTTCGGTTGAAGGCTATGTTCTGGCAATCCCCTAATCTCACCCTTCAGGTCTCGGTGTTGTCACTGATGTAGGGCTTTCTCCAAAGTCAGACCTTCCCCGCATTGCCTTCTGTCGGCAATTTTTCTACGCTGGTCAGGTCATGTTGTATAACCAAGCTACTTCTTCATGAACTAAGAAATCTACCAGCCAAGCCAGAAATAGGCTCTAGAATTGTAGCCACTTCTTAGACACGAAAGGTTGGAGGTTTCAATGGCTCACAAAATAGTTACATGGGTCTAGCGTGACTCTGTTATTTGGTCGATCAAACAGTCGGTCTACCTCACCGGAGCCACATGGCGATAAGTAGTATATGCGGTGTCGATCATTTCGGCAATCTCGTAAGCCCATTTATCGAAATTTTACAACCTAGTTTTAGAATATTCGTTGGTAACTCGTGCAACGTATGAGTAGCAACCAGTAACAATGTCTCTTCAACGACCAGGTGCGATTCATTCCCGATGCATTGTCTCACATTGTTTTAATTCTGTTCCCAATATGACGCTGTGATGCTGTGGCGTCGGCATGGCCGGAGACCTATGATTATTCAAAGCCGATATTAGTACATTGTTCGAGTAGTAGGTAGGTGGGGCCTTCTCCGGTTGTCAGATTTGAGTGGTGTTCTGGGGTGTTGGTATTGACATCGGGTTATGAAGTCTCTCCTATTGAGCATTAAGCTTTGGCCCGTGGTACCTGTACTAGCCATACTCCGGATACCAGAACTCGGAACTGCAATATTGCAATATGAGCGGGACTCTGTGAAATAAAACAACGAACGCTCTGCTTTTAGATTTTGGCGCTATCAGCTATGTCGAGATAAGGACTACATTCTGCGTCTACCCTGATCACGGGGTATGAACAGTTTTTTCTTCGGTTTGCTTGTTAAACTTGTTTGTGTTTTTTTTGGTGATTGGGGGTCTAGT
This sequence comes from Huntiella abstrusa, assembly GCA_025685495.1. NCBI lineage: Eukaryota > Fungi > Ascomycota > Sordariomycetes > Microascales > Ceratocystidaceae > Huntiella > Huntiella abstrusa. The sequence goes on from JAJNMT010000054.1 coordinate 7,615, forward strand.
TTTGGTCTCTTGATACGTTGCGACGACTTTTCATCTGATGTGACATGTTGGTTACACACGCCACGAAGACTACGGGGGTCACGGGCCGTAGACTCCGCAGGCAATGTATCCCGGTTAGCAACGGGCTATCTAAGCATCATCACGGGCAAAGGCATCGTAGTTTAAAGGGATTAACATTTTTCTCATTTCAATGTACTACCATCGCAATGGTCATATCATCACACGGGTATCTCTAGTTCTCGGCCAACCACTTTCTGAAAGACGCCAGGGTCTCAGCACGGTCACCATTGTCCTGGTGCTTGAACTCGCCCTTGACGTAGTGAAGGATGCGAGTGGCAGAGGTAATACCGAGGTCGTGGCACACCGCGCGGTCGGCGGCCACATCAAAGTCGAGGCAGACGAAGGTCACGTTAGGGAACTCCTTGGGGAGGCTATATCACAACATGTTAGCAGAACACTCTATATCTGGGCAACATCTCTCTGTCGAAAGACTTTAAAAATGTATAGAAAATGACTTACACATCGTGGAAATCAGCGTCAGGGCCGAAAGTAACGGCAACAACGACCTGAGGCTCGGCGGCAATGAGCTTGTCGACAGTCTCCTTGCTAAAATTGGGTTAGTTGGGGTTGCGTACAGGGGTTAAAGCGAGCGGGGCCAACATACGAGTGAACCTTAGCAGCGGGCATGATGAATGAATGATGTGAGGATGATGATGATGATTGGAATGTCTTAGGATTCAAGATTTCGTTGATTTTGAGAATGAGGTTTTTGACAGATTGGAAGTTCTTGACTCGGTCGATTTATATATTGCTGATGCCATGGTGCGGCCCAGTCGGCGGTAGTGTCAGGGGGTTCCGACGATGAGGGCATCTCGCTAATTCCCATTTGACAAGACGGCTCTCAGACCACCAATGTAGCCTTGAGAAAGCCCGCTTTTGCTCGTCGTCATTGGTGGTTGGGCTTTGACTTGGTGGGCGGAAAATGCAGGACAAGGGGAGGGGCGAGGGGCATAATGAGGAGGCGAAGGAGAAGGAAGCGAGAATGGGGGTAAGGCGGGGCACAATGTAGCCTTGTTTTCTACGAATAGAATGAGGTGGCGGGGTTGGGTACAATTGAATGGCGAACAATTACAGATGGATTGGGCTCTCTGTCGTTGGGTCGGAGTTCATGATGCTTATGGTAGGGTTAGGGCTTTGAGTGAGGTTGGTTGGTTGGGCTAGAAGGATGTGTATGTACACACATTACACGACGATCTTTAGAACTGGATGGGGAGAAACTAACAGAATGGGTAGAGCCTACTCAGCTGTAGCCCAATGGTCAAGCCCAAGTGGTTCAGCGAGTTTGTGTCTAGAACATTAGCGGCAGATTCCGTGTGGGAAGCGCTCTGCGTTGCTACTGCGCCTTGTGCGGCGACAGTCTCACGTGTGACTGTCGCCGCTCATGGCGCGTTAGCAACGCTGAGCGCTTCCCACACGGAATCTGCCGCTAATGTTCTAGACTCACACTCGCTGAACCACTTGGGCTTGACCATTGGGCTACAGCTGAGTAGCCTACCCCATCTGTTAGTTTCCTCCCCATCCATTCTAAAGATCGTTCGTGTAATGTGTGTACATACACATCCTTCTCAGTACCGCAAACCAAACCAACCTCACTCAAAGCCCTACCCTACCCCCCCATAAGCATCATGAACTCCGACCCCACCACAGAGAGGCCCAATCCCATCTGTACATTGATTCGCCATTCAATTGTTTTTTTTTACCCAACCCGCGCCACCTCATCTATCTTCGTAGAATAACCACGCTACCATTGTGCCCGCCCTTACTCCCCCATTCTCGCTTCCGTTCTCCTTTCGGCTCTCATTAGGCCCCTCGGCCCCTCCCCTTGTCCTGCATTTTCCGCCCACCAAGTCAAAGCCCAACCACCAATGACGACGAGCAAAAGCGGGCTTTCTCAAGGCTACATTGGTGGTCTGAGAGCCGTCTTGTCAAATGGGAATTAGCGAGATGCCCTCATCGTCGGAACCCCCTGACACTACCGCCGACTGGGCCGCACCATGGCATCAGCAATATATAAATCGACCGAGTCAAGAACTTCCAATCTGTCAAAAACCTCATTCTCAAAATCAACGAAATCTTGAATCCTAAGACATTCCAATCATCATCATCATCCTCACATCATTCATTCATCATGCCCGCTGCTAAGGTTCACTCGTATGTTGGCCCCGCTCGCTTTAACCCCTGTACGCAACCCCAACTAACCCAATTTTAGCAAGGAGACTGTCGACAAGCTCATTGCCGCCGAGCCTCAGGTCGTTGTTGCCGTTACTTTCGGCCCTGACGCTGATTTCCACGATGTGTAAGTCATTTTCTATACATTTTTAAAGTCTTTCGACAGAGAGATGTTGCCCAGATATAGAGTGTTCTGCTAACATGTTGTGATATAGCCTCCCCAAGGAGTTCCCTACGTGACCTTCGTCTGCCTCGACTTTGATGTGGCCGCCGACCGCGCGGTGTGCCACGACCTCGGTTATTACCTCTGCCACTCGCATCCTTCACTACGTCAAGGGCGAGTTCAAGCACCAGGACAATGGTGACCGTGCTGAGACCCTGGCGTCTTTCAGAAAGTGGTTGGCCGAGAACTAGAGATACCCGTGTGATGATATGACCATTGCGATGGTAGTACATTGAAATGAGAAAAATGTTAATCCCTTTAAACTACGATGCCTTTGCCCGTGATGATGCTTAGATAGCCCGTTGCTAACCGGGATACATTGCCTGCGGAGTCTACGGCCCGTGACCCCCGTAGTCTTCGTGGCGTGTGTAACCAACATGTCACATCAGATGAAAAGTCGTCGCAACGTATCAAGAGACCAAAACTAGACCCCCAATCACCAAAAAAAACACAAACAAGTTTAACAAGCAAACCGAAGAAAAAACTGTTCATACCCCGTGATCAGGGTAGACGCAGAATGTAGTCCTTATCTCGACATAGCTGATAGCGCCAAAATCTAAAAGCAGAGCGTTCGTTGTTTTATTTCACAGAGTCCCGCTCATATTGCAATATTGCAGTTCCGAGTTCTGGTATCCGGAGTATGGCTAGTACAGGTACCACGGGCCAAAGCTTAATGCTCAATAGGAGAGACTTCATAACCCGATGTCAATACCAACACCCCAGAACACCACTCAAATCTGACAACCGGAGAAGGCCCCACCTACCTACTACTCGAACAATGTACTAATATCGGCTTTGAATAATCATAGGTCTCCGGCCATGCCGACGCCACAGCATCACAGCGTCATATTGGGAACAGAATTAAAACAATGTGAGACAATGCATCGGGAATGAATCGCACCTGGTCGTTGAAGAGACATTGTTACTGGTTGCTACTCATACGTTGCACGAGTTACCAACGAATATTCTAAAACTAGGTTGTAAAATTTCGATAAATGGGCTTACGAGATTGCCGAAATGATCGACACCGCATATACTACTTATCGCCATGTGGCTCCGGTGAGGTAGACCGACTGTTTGATCGACCAAATAACAGAGTCACGCTAGACCCATGTAACTATTTTGTGAGCCATTGAAACCTCCAACCTTTCGTGTCTAAGAAGTGGCTACAATTCTAGAGCCTATTTCTGGCTTGGCTGGTAGATTTCTTAGTTCATGAAGAAGTAGCTTGGTTATACAACATGACCTGACCAGCGTAGAAAAATTGCCGACAGAAGGCAATGCGGGGAAGGTCTGACTTTGGAGAAAGCCCTACATCAGTGACAACACCGAGACCTGAAGGGTGAGATTAGGGGATTGCCAGAACATAGCCTTCAACCGAACTCACCTGTTATCCACAATTACTATATAGATGTACTTGAAGAGCCCCAAAGTACTACCGCCAATGGATAGTCAAGGTTCGCATGTGAAGGTCAAAGGCTTCTCAATATTGCTGGTAGTGAGGAGAGCAGGTCTCAGATATGACGAAGAGTAGATAAAGATGGGCATGTTTCAGTGAAAACGGAGAAGACGCCATAAAAGACGGACGTCATAGTTTATGGAGATTGTATTCCGAGGGTTTAACACTTGGCCACATGCCTTGCGGGGAAATTGACCTGTCAAACAGACAGTAGTTTGACGATTTACAAGATACAAAACTGCGCTTACCGCGTTGAGGGCAAAAACACGGTGAGGGATATCGATGCCTAAGCTAATGCTACATGGTAAATAGTTACTGCGATTCGTGATATCATGTTATGCCCCGGAAAACGTTGTATTGGGCGCAGAGCGTAACAATAGCCACGATATTCTGTATCAAAAAACAAGAAGCGCTTATCCACACAGTTACATCCCCAAAATGTATACAAAACACATCATTCTCTGTCTAGAAAATGTGCACGAAAAAGAAAAGTGCAAAAGAAATGATCTGAGGCGGACTTGAACCGCCGACCTTTTGTGTCCAAGCAACTGGAGTTACTGTTAGACAAACGTGATAACCAACTACACCATCAGACCCTTTCTTGGAAACTGATAGGGTTAATTGGGCTTGTGACACAAGTTCGATCACCCCCAAAAAATGGAACACTGAGGGCCTTTGACCTTCACTTTTGGCACGTTTCTTGGAAGAAGATTCCGCGTCGGATGCGTCTCTTTGTGTCTTGATATTTGGTGGACGAAATTGGTAGAGTCGAAGGGGATACTTTTTCTGAGATGAAGGACAGAGGAAAAGAAATTCACACTGTCGATATCCGAAAGCCGACAACCGAACCCCTCTGCGGCGAAGATTTTTGATTTGACTGCTGGATCAGCCGTAGGCCAAAAACACCAGGGCGAGCCTAGACCCCGCGGGGTGCCTTCGGGCTATGCCGAGTATAGACCATCTCGGTGTTTTTTATTTTTGTTTTTCATTTTATAACGATGTGGAGTTCAACTGGTTCAGGATAGCTCTCGTTAAACATCCCTAATCTTGTAGTGCATGCTCTATCAAAGTTATCGCCCGGCAATTTCCCAACTACCGTGAAGGCTGACTATCCAGTGGTCATACTATCAACATGGTGTTCGTTCAGTACCGGAAGAACCTTCCGCTGGGTAAGGAGACTATCGGCTTCATGACCGAGGATCAAGCTCACGAACATTGTACGTACACACCAGGGTATTTCAGCATCGCAGACTGTCAACCATCCACTATTACCAGAGTGCTACTCTATAAGCAGCCTGTTCCAAAATAGCGGGTACTGACAGTATATAGGGCAGAATGAAGACTTCGCACCAATAGTAGACACTAAAGTTGTTTTGAATGAATCTGGAACTCCGCAAGCAAACGAATACCGATTCAGCCACCGGAGAATCACTCGGGCCGGCTCTCCTGGCACCAGCTTTAAGATCCGTGGACCGCTTGGACCGTCGTCATACAACCACAAACCATTATCCCAAGAACAGACACAAATCCGAATAGTCACACTACTACCCGGGGAGGGATTAGATCCGCTCCGATGTTCTATTTCCGTGCACAACTTTCCGCATTACACTGGCAAATATACGTGTCTATCGTATGTTTGGGGAAGCCCGAAAGGCACATATCCCATGCATCTTGATTCCGGCATCATCGGAGTCACGGAAAACCTCATGGCGGCGTTGTGGCATATACGTCGCAAGAGAAAACCGATTCGTCTGTGGATTGATGCTTTGTGTATCAACCAGCAAGATGACGAAGAGAAAGCCCAACAGGTTCAGATGATGGGCGCAGTTTATGAAAAAGCAGATCGTTTGATTTCGTGGCTTGGCTCTGCTCAATCGGAAACCGCTCAGATTTCGCGAGACTTGAATCGTATGTTTCAGGCCTCATTGGATTGGGACACTGATGACAGTACCCGGCGGAGGCTGTTGAACGCATTCACAAACGTCAACTGGGTCAACCTCCGCCCAATCTTTGACAGTGTCTATTGGACTCGCGCCTGGATTATTCAAGAAGTTGCCGTCCGTGAAGAATATCGTGCATTATGGCCGTTATTTCGCAACAAATTGAATGAGTCCCAATACCCGCGGGCTAGACGGTACGCGCAATGGCCTAGAATCAAAGGGCGCAGAGAGGATTACTTGTTGTATGGAACATGTAAGATTTCCCTTTGGTGTATTTTAGTAATAACTGAGGCTACAATTGAAAGCAACCACGATGATAGATTGTATCTCATTTCTCAGTCATTGCCAGATACCTGCAGTTTTGGAGACGCCCTTTTTGGACAACCCAGACCGCTGCTGTCAACAACTACAAAGCCATCTTCAGTCCATCTAACTGATCAACTCCAATCTTGCTCGGGGGAAAACATGAACTTTGCTCGAGCATATCGTGACTCGTGTGAAAATCTGCGGGTGAATCTAAATCGCGACCGCTTATATTCCCTTGCCGGGCTTTATAAGAGTTTTGACATAGTAGTTGACTACAACAAACCCGAAGCGGAAGTTGTATTGGATATTGCTGAAAAGGTATTTCAGTCTTTGAAAACGATTCATGATGGCTTTTGCTTGCCTTGGGAGAATCATGGATTGCAGCCAGCTTCCGAGGGGGCGCTGCCGTTATCGGATACTTTAATATCTTGGGTTCCGTATGGCAAAACCACCATATTCCCCCTTAAATTCTACCACGGTGACTTTATTGACCTTCAACGACCGTCATTTGAAAGTGTAAGAACAGACACATTCGAAAATACAACATTCGTTCGTGGTTCAGGCTGGGGAAAGCTATATACTCAGTGTATGTACCGAGCCAAGATCATGAAGCTATTCAAAGAAGGCGATGAGAAGGAGCTAAGAAACGCAATGGCGGTGCGATTTGGTGGAAATCAGATGGACGATGAAGGCGCGGAATTCTTACTTCAATGGTTGCGCTATAGACCGCCTTTCGATGCGGTTGACAAGGATGATTTGCGACGTTACTTAGACATTGATAGATACGGTGATGATGAGGTTGCCCAAGAAATGGCTGATGTCTTTTGGTGGATGCACACGGCTAGCCATAAATTTGGTGTCCTGTCAGATGGCAATCTATTCGTAGGTTGCTCCTACAGTCAAATTGACGATGAAGTTGTCTTAGCTGAGGGATTTCATCGCCCATTCGTAGTGCGAAGGGTAAACCCACAAGGTGAGGTTGTCTTTGTCGAGTGTGCCCTGCTAGCGGGCGTAAGTCATACGCAAGTGATCACTGAATGGAGAGAAGAGCTAGTCATAATATAAAATATTGAGGACATATTTAAACAACGGTTTAGGGATTATAATAAATGTTTTGAATATCCAAATTTCTGCATGCGGCGTGATGGATATGACCGTAGTAATGCCTTGTACATGTCCTTGCAAACTCTGTGGCACAAATCCACAGGTTGCCTGTTTCGATTGAAATGACGTCAATGGTGGGGCAGACCACGCATATGGACCCTGATGATAACTATACCAGATGCCAATGACAGCCAGTTGTAAACCTCTTCAGCCAAAAACGAGAAGCACAAGAAGTTTTCGGTAGAGAGATGGCCCATCGCGGGTTATAACCAGAATTTCTGACATGTTTTCTATGGTTGGAGGTAGGTTTCTCTCGTGGCTAAGGAATAGATAGAGATACCTGCCAACATGCGCACAAAGGTATCGGACCTATTGACACCAGGATTTCTATTTGCTAAATAGGCCTCTGACACAGGCTGCGCCATAGCTACCACAAAGCATTTGCTTTGGATACTTGGGGTCTACTGCTGTGGACTTGCCTTGCAGACTTTGAATTTACAGTCCGGGCCTTGTCTCTCTGTGTCGGTTTCCATTTCCTGTCCCCTCTTTGGAGAACGGGTCATGCGCACCGAACAAGCATACAATCATTTTATCATCACTGCCTATAACACTGATACTATCACTCGTAAAGGTATAGCACATACTCTGTAAATGTAAGTGTGTTTATGTATAGAAGAGAAGCGAGACAACAAACAAATATACAGAGGCTTATATTTGTCGCATCAACCTGCTCAAGCCCACGGCGCGTTACGGCCAAGAACTTCCGCAGACTCGGGTTCAATAGGTGCACATCACGTCACTGAGGCATTTTAGAATTTGCAGAAGACAAACATTTTGATAGTTAATAAACTATACCAGAAACCAAACATTATGTAACCCGGAATCTCCAAGTATTCAACAGAATAAAGAAGCCTCACGAGCTCCAATCCAAGCCCACAATCCATAGAGTATCCAACAGTATACTCTAACTATGTCGATCCTAAACTTGAATTAACCAACAGGATAAATCAGCCGTGATCACCGAAAACAACTGTCTGCTAAAACAGACCAAAACAAGAAACCCAAACTCCCAAACTCCCAAACGCCAGAAAAAAAACCAGACAACCACACCAGAGACGAAAATCACAAATATTCAACAGAATAAGCGGATAGAAGTCATCGCTGAGGCAAATCTGCAACAACAGATCCACCACAGAACACCACAAAAAAACGCAGAACACTGGGCTGCATATACACAAGAGTGTACAGAGCCAACTTTGTGCTGAGCACCCGAGTATCTAACAAGATACAAAGGTACTGAGCACACCAAAATATCTGTAAAAACAGATCCCAAACTCCAAGAAAAAACAAAAAGAAAACGGCAAAGAGTCAACTACACTTTGTAGTTAACTGGCGCTCTCCGTCTCAGAGAGCGTCCACGCGACCACCGGTTGCTGTCTTCTACAGGAGGCGCAGAAGATGCGCGAGCAACCGGGGTGGCGAACAATGCAGCAAGGTCTTCGCCGGACCCTGCGGGAAGAGGAGTCCCCACACCAGGGCGAACGGGTGTGGGTGGCAAAGACGAGTGGCGACCACCGGGGGTGGCGGCCACAGAGGCGTGACTGGAAGGGCGAACAGGCGTCGCCAAAACAGAGGCGGATGGTGGCGTGGCCCGGATAGGCGAAGGATCGCGGGCTTTGGCCGGAGAAGCCGGCGAAGGAGAAGAACGGCGCGCAGGACCAGGAGAGGCGCCAAGGGTGGGAGGGGGGGAAAGATCCCCAGAACACACGGAAGAAGAACGGGATGAGGCCCGCGAAGAAGAATTAGACGGAGGAGCGGGTTCATAAAACTCCGCTATAAAGACTGGGGGCGTACCCCGAAGACAACGCCGCTTGCGAGGACCCACCTGATCCTCGTCGTCATCGCGCGCACGCTTGGGAAGCGTGCGACCAGCGAGTACCTCGATCAACGCGAGGGACGAACGGACGCAAAACCGTTTGGCCTTGGGCTCTCTAGCCACGGGCTCGTCATCACGAACCCGCTTTCCTAGAGAGCGCCCGCAAACTTGGACCATAACAAGATGGTCACGGACGCAGAGCCTTTTAGCAGGGCCCTGCGATTTGGCTTTGTCGGGCAAGCGGGACTTGTCCTTGCCCAGAATTTGTGTGGTCTCGAATGTCGGACCACCAACCTGTACAGGTTGCAGGGTGAGTGCAGGGCCAGAAGGGGGGGCGGCACCCACAGCAGGAGGGGAGGGAGAAGGAACGAGGGGCGGAGAGGGGGCAGGCGAAGGGGGAGGGGAAGCCGGAGGGGAAGGAGAAGGAGAACCCGGAGGCGAAGGAGAAGGAGAACCCGGAGGCGGAGGAGAAGGAGAACCCGGGGGCGGAGGAGAAGGAGAACCCGGGGGCGAAGGGGAAGGAGAACCCGGAGGCGAAGGAGAAGGAGACGGAACGGGGAGAGGAGCGGGGGGCGGAGAAGGCCCAGGCGAAGGGGAAGGAGAAGCCGGCGGCGAAGGAGGAGGAGAAGGCGCAGGCGAACGGGGAGGAGAAGGCGCAGGCGAATGGGGAGGAGAAGCCGGACGCGAAGGGGAAGGGGAAGGCGAAGGGGAAGGGGAAGACGAAGGTGAACCGGAGTCCGATGACCAGTGGTCAGGGACTGCGAACGTACATCTGCCACCCCTGGATTGGGGGGCGACAGAAGGAGCGGAGGAGGCGGGCTGCCGGGCTGAAGTAGCAGCAGCAGCGGAAGAAGAAGCCGAAGCAGCAGGGGACGCTGGCGGCGAAGGAGAAGGAGATGAGTCGGAATCCGACTCCCAAGAAGAAGGGCACGAATACCTGCATCTCCCGCCGGCAACAGAACGGATGGCAGGAGGGGCGGCGGAAGAGGCAGCAGGAGGGGGACCAGAGGATGGGGGGACAACGGCCACAGGAGAAGTGGCCACGGGAACAGGCAGAGTAATCTCAACCTCTTCTCTGCTCTCGAGCAGAGGGACAACGGGCTCAACCGCAACAAGTTGGGCCGCGTCAACGGGAGTCTGGGCCACGGGGACTCCAGGCTCCAAAGCAGGAGCGGGCGCCATCTCTGCCAACAACACAGGCTGGAGAGGCGCAACGACGGGAGTGGCGATCTCCGTATCAACGGAGGGGGGCACAAATGCTGCCGGCTCAGCAACAGGGAAAACCGGAGGGGCGACAACCACAAACTGTGGGGTCGGAACGGGGATGGCGGGCTGCTGTT
>JAJNMT010000055.1:0-13930 GCA_025685495.1 Huntiella abstrusa
ACCCAGATCGTAGATCAGGACGTTGCGCTCCTTGTCGGACTTGCCGGCACCCAGACCGTAAGCGATAGCGGCAGCGGTGGGCTCGTTGATGATACGGAGGACGTTAAGGCCAGCAATGGCACCGGCGTCCTTGGTAGCCTGACGCTGGTTGTCGTTGAAGTAGGCGGGGACGGTAATGACAGCCTTCTCGACCTTCTTGCCGATCTTGGCCTCGGCAATCTCCTTCATCTGTGGGGTTGTTAGAAAAACTTGTAATCTTTGAATTCAAAAAGGAAAAAAACGTACCTTGAGGAGAACCATGGAGGAGACCTCCTGGGCAGAGAAAGACTTGGTCTCGCCGAGGTACTCGACCTGGACCTTGGGGTTGCCATCCTCATCGATGATCTTGAAGGGCCAGGTCTCGGCATCCTTCTTGACGGTGGGGTCATCGAAGCGGCGACCAATGAGACGCTTGACATCGAAGACGGTGTTGGTGGGGTTCATGGCAGCCTGGTTCTTGGCAGCCTCACCAATCAGACGCTCCTTCTCGGTGAAAGAGACGAAAGAGGGGTGGTGAAGTTACCCTGCTCGTTGGCGATGATCTCAACATTGGTACCCTCGTAGGTGGCCACGCAAGAGTAGGTGGTACCTGAATCATGACGTTAGATTATGTTTGGTGCAACTATAACGGCTTGTTTGCTAGCGGGGTAGTTCGCCCTTGAGGTCCAGTGAAAATTTGCTCCATTTAGTTCGGACGGAAACTGCACATAGCCGGTATCATCGGATAGACGGGCCAAGTCGACAATGACGTTGGCCGGGCCTCTCGGCGATGGTGTGGCAATATGTGGCTGCAATGTGGCGCATCAATTCCCACAAAAATCAAATTTTGTGCGCTGCTAGGATGTCATTCCTTGTGCCTGTCAACCCCCACCATCGTGTGTAAGTTGATGGAAAAGGACGACATGCATAGGATATGACGACCGGTTGCGAGCGTGATGGCGGTAGTTTATGTCGAGAAGCTGGATGGATGGCAAATATTGTAATGGTGATGGACTCTCGATGACCGATTGGTCGATGAGATTGATGGACCAAGTCCGACTGGATTCGCCTGGATGGCCGAACGACGGACGACCCCGCTAAATCAACAAAAGAAAGATATCAAGACATACCCAGATCGATACCGATGGCACCGTCGTAAACCTCGTCAGCCATTTTGATGTATGTGGTGTCGTGAAAAGATCGACAAAAATTCAAGAACCGGAAATTCTTGTGGATGAAAGGGAAGAAAAAGAAAAGAAGAGGGGAAAATTTCAGTTTTAATAAATGCCTTCAGTACTGGCCCATGGGAAATTTTCTTCTTCCACTCCTTCTGCCACTAAGCCAGTCTCAAACTTTTTTCCTAGTTAAGTGGGGCACTTCTTCCTCCTCTGAGTTGTGAGGAAACCCCGCCATTGGAGGAGCGGAAGAACCTGCGTGTACCTCCGGCCCTGATTTGCACACAAATTTGCTGCAATGTGACTCTGTAGATACCTGCGAGTGACATTGCTCGCTATTCCGGTGGCCACAAAGCCCTATCTTATCAGGCCAATCTGGGCTCCTCAGCCACCCATCTGGTCTACATTAAGCCTTTTAACTGGTTGGGACTCTAAGCGCCACAACGGTGACGCCTAGTTCAGCCACGGCCTTGGATCGGGGAGTCCACAAGCCGTGCCTTCAGTTGGGCGCTGTAGATGGCTTTCCTTAGACATGTTTATTGTTGGTTATGTTTTCCATGCTCATCAATTGTGATGTGATTGGACGTTCCATTGTGGTTGAAATGGGGAAAGAATAGGAAGGGAGGATTTCCGGACAAGCTGCTGGATCACGAAACGGGTGATATCTAGGAAAACGGCATATCCGTAGAACGAAAATCTGGGGTTGCTTTATTTTGGCTGTTGTTCGTGGTCATTGGAGCAATGTACTCTAACTCCATCTTGTATGTATATGGATGGAAATTGACTAATGTTCATTCGTAAAAGTCATTTAACCAAATTCATAAACACTTTAACTTCTGGCACCATGTCAAACGGTAGGGTTAGGGTATATCTTTATCTTCAACATCAAAGCGACGAGAAGCATGTTGCTCGGATTGGACAGCAGACCTCGTATTATCTGTAACCAATGCGTGGCTGTCATTTATTCATGACTTCTGCAATACCACTATGCTACCATTTGACATACATTCGGCTAGTGCTATTACCCGAACCGATTGACTTGCCTTACACAATGGCGAGGCACCTCCTGCATACCGCAGCCTCGTCCCATGTCACTTCTCATGAACCAACAGTTAAGCAAATACATCCCAACCCTGCCGAGTTATAGGCTCTGTTCCCAGTTTGTTTAATCGCCAAAGCAACTTTTATGCATTACAATTGCGACAATCTTTGACAAAAGCCAACACTCGACCCATTTTGGCCGCATTCTGACAAGCTAGAGCGGATCCACACACTCCATAGCCAGCATACAATAAATCCTCAGAAGCCTTCGATTCTCCACGACAAACAGATCCCCACTCATAATGGCACCGCTTGCATCTGCGCCCGAGCAGCTGCTTGTGGTGCTCAATCCGCCGCGACGGCGTGTGCTTATGTCGTTGTCGCAGGATATCATTGCTCAACTACGGTCCCAGTACTTTTACGATACCGACAAGGATAACCAGCTTGTTGAATGGGACGACGATAGTAAAGAGAGTAGATCTGATTCCAGCGATGACGATGACGATGACGATGATTCGACATCGTCAGATCCGACCAAAGATACCTCTCGACCTTTAAATACCGACCATAGCCTTGTGACTTTAAGAGAAGGTGCGCTGGCGCATTTCGACTCATGGAGTCGCGAGTTTTTAGAGAAGCTTCGTGACTTTTTTGACACGGCGGACTCTCCTAAGGTGCAGGTTGAAAGACGTAACAGAAGCGAGCGCTTGTCTGCGGCTAAGAACCGGCGAGGTGGCGGCTCCGGTATCGACGCCCGGTTTAGGGCCGGTATAGCCGCTTTACAGTCCACGTACCATCCGGTTCCCAGTAGTCTAAACACTATTTCCCTGGATGACCGAAAGGAAATCATCAGTTCACTCTTGTTATTCCAGCTAGTCGAAGGAAATTATTCTGCGCATGCCTCAGTATTCATGCGCACTCTGACGTCATCGCTAGACCTCCCTTTGGACGTTCTCGCTACCGAGGAAATTGAGACTGCGCAAATGTTGATCCAGGCATCCGCAAATAAACAGGTCATGTCGGCTGATGCAGAGACTGAGAAGAGACGCCAACGGAATGAGGTCGGGCGTATTTTCAAGGTTGGACTGGCGTCGGTAGCTGGCGCAGCTGTCATTGGTATCACCGGTGGACTTGCGGCTCCTGTAGTGGCCGGTGCTATTGGTGGCCTAATGGGTACAGTTGGTCTCGGAGGTGTTGCTAGTATTTTGAGTGTATTTGCCATGAATGGTGCCCTTGTGGGTGCCCTTTTTGGTGCCTATGGTGCTCAGATGACTGTAGGTGTTGTCTTGATATCTTGTATTTATGGCTTATGTACTAACCGGATTACGTCTAGGGCCGGATGATGGATAAATACGCCAAGGAAGTTGAAGATTTCAAATTTATTCCTCTACGCGACGATGGACTTGGTGCGACCAGTGCGACCCGACGGATCCGTGTGACAATTGGTATCAACGGCTGGCTATCTAACGACGATGATGTCACCAACCCGTGGCGTTGTCTCAGTGATGATACTGAGGCGTTTGCCCTTCGTTATGAGATGAAATCTTTGATAGCGCTTGGAAAGGCACTGGAAGGTCTCGTCGAGTCATATGCATGGAAGACAGTCAAGATGGAAATCCTTAAACGCACTGTTCTTGCCAGTTTATTGGCGGCTTTGTGGCCGGCTTTTCTCATCAGCATGGCTACAAACATTGATAACCCTTTCAGCCTTGCCCGCAATCGGTCTGACAAGGCCGGGAAGGTTTTGGCTGATGCTCTCATCAACAAGGTACAAGGAGAAAGACCTGTTACACTTGTAGGATATTCTCTTGGTGCGCGGGTCATCTATTCTTGTCTCAAATCACTAGCAGATCGGCAAGCCTATGGTCTTATTGACACAGTCGTGCTAATTGGTGCACCGGCGCCATCTGACCGGAACCACTGGCTAGCGATGAAGTCTGTCGTCTCAGGCAATATCCACAATGTGTACTCCTCCAATGATCTTATTCTTGCGTTTATGTATCGCACATCGAGTCTCCAGCTAGGCGTTGCAGGTCTCCAGGACATTCAGAACGTTAAGGGCGTTCAGAATATGGATTTGACCGAATATGTTAGTGGACATTTGCGTTACCCAGGATTGATTAACAAAATCCTGGCACGTTGTGGTTTCATTCGCATCAGAGGTGGTGATGGTGCTATTGAGCAAGACCAAGAGATTGTTACTGTGAAAAAGGAAATCAACGAAGAAAAGGGTACTTCCGAAACTAAGACTGAAGTACCCCCACCTCCGCCGCCCCCGAAGTCAAAACCTTCGTTCCTCCTAAGGATAAGAAGCTTGCGCAGCCACCAGTCGTCCAAATTCTACGATACTGACGAAGGATACCTCCACCGCTGCCACCTAAGCCTGTCAACTTCAACCAAATTCCGCGACGCCCTGTCGGTCAACCACCTATCACGAGTTCGTTTAGAAAGGGACACCGACGTCCTCTCTCGCTAGCCAATCCTCTTCCGCCTCTTCCCATGAGGCTGTCCCTCGTGGGCCACGATCAGCCGGACGGCCACCCGATTTCTTTAAGGAGTTTTTGGAAGGTGCTAGTCGTGCCATTGAAGAAGAGTTCAGAAATGTGGCTCCGGCTCGTCGGTCTACACTTCCAAGAGGATGCACCTAGACGCAATAGAGGTCGGGGGATCTTTGCCGAGGATAGTGAGGATTAGTGATGGCTCTCTTGATCCGCCGAGACTCCCTGTCAGGGATGCTACCGGAGGTCCAGTCCCCGGCATTCGCCGAAGCGCTACAGCTCCGGTCGGTGGTGAGACGGTTCATCCATTCCTACAAACCACTAACAATTCTTCGAAACCGACAGTGTCACCTGGGTCCCTAAGCAGTTCACTAGACGACCTGTCCCCACAGTGGAAGAGAGCGACTCAGAGCCTGAAGGGGCACCGATTCAAATGATGGATAATGACTCTTAAGCGCAATATGTATTTTATAGGCCCCTTTGTTGGACATGTCCTCGTATCGGTGTGTACACGCGAGGAGGAACAATGTCGAGTAGCAGATGCCGAGACACATGGATCGTGTCATTGGAGGCCATGTAACGGAATATGGCGGCTCGCCGTCTTTGTATATGTGTACATAAGACAGTGTTCCAGTGTGAGCACGGGGTCAATAGCGATATCAGGAAACTAGATGCGTATATCAGTCGTATGCAGATCTCCGCGGTCTGCATGACACGAGGAACGAGTTTTGACGTAGTGGAGTTTGTCACAGCATATATTAGAGGAGCCTCAAGAACGATTCCGTACCCAGTCAACTTACACCATTTCGATTCACGGCATACCACTTGATACATCTGTGTGTGCTGTAGTGTGACACAATGCGCGATATGAAGGCCGCTGGTGGCGGTACTTGTGAAAGGAGAGTAGGCTGGACAAGGCCTTGTATGTAGAAGGGTCTTTGTAGTACAAACGTGGCATGTGGAGATTGACGTCTGCAGGTGGTCAAGCCGGACGGCACAAGGCGTTGGGGTCGGCTTGCATCTACATATGTATGAAGTATCTGGATGTGTAGTATACGAGCTACCTAGTTGTTGTCTTCCGGGTGATTGCGGCTTGTTACAAGGTGATTCAGGGCGCAAACAAGAGTGTTGAGAGCGTAGACAACTTTGTGGAGGCAAGCCCAGTCCGGAATTAGTGGAAGTACAAATTGTCTTGGTGGCTGCCGGCCGGCCTCCGCAACTATTAGGTCCTGAAGCCAGACAAGATTCCTCAATACCCGCACAGACCAATACTCTTTTTAAAAAGGAAGTGTAATTGGCTAGACCTGGCCAAAAGAAGCAAAGGCACGAAAAAAAAGACGTGATGGGAACATGGTTAATGAAGGGGTTACAGTGTGTGCATAACGATTTAGTCTTTAGTCGGTCCTTGGAAAAAAGTATCGCGATTTGGCTATTGAGGGGCGCTCGATCTACTAGTGGGCTTTTGCCTCGGGTTGTTTCGATGATGATTTCGATGAGGTCACAGACGGAGAAAACAACCATGTAAAGAGATGGACTTTTACACACGCGTCAAAGTCGTGGCCCGAAACTAAATTAAGGTCGTGATTTTAGGGGCTAGGGTCGGATCGGAAGATAACCCTATCGATGGTGACACGAAATGATACAATAGTGAGTTTTTTAGCTAATTCGTAGTATTTCTTGAATCAGCTGTCATGCTTTAGAGTAACTAATCCCTTTTCCCGGCTAGTATTGAAATCGGTCGCGGGTCCATGATATTTCGCTGCGATTGGCCAGCTATAGTAAAGTGACACTAGTCCCAAACAAGCCCTGTCGCTAAGTCGATCCCCTTCGAATTTAGCCAGGTACCAAAAAATCAAGGTCCAGCTTACAACAAGGCCTCTTTTTTTTTTGTTCGGGACATAGAGTGACTTTGTAACTTGGTGGAAAGGGCCGGCTTGCGTCACCAAAGATCAGGTTGTGCGATGCGATTGGAGAGGAGCAGGTCGTAGGTCGTACGCGGTGGCAATGTCGCAGACATCGTCTTGTGTTGGTTGGGCCTGTTTTTCTTCTCGTTGGTGGGGGGGTTATTCAGCCACAGAATGGGGACGTGGAAGCTTTAGCTTTGCCCCTGACTAGAGTGGGATTCCTACGACGTGCCGGACCTGGCCTGGAAGACGCTTGTCCCGCTGCGAGAAATCGTGGTGGTGGTGGATTGGTAAAATGAAGTCGCGGGCCCTGGTCGTCTCGCTTGTCTAGACTCCCAAGTACTTGTGATTTAATCTTGTCCCGGTAATGGTTGGAGTTGACGTGGCGGCATTCGTGTGGATGGATCTTAGTTTATTTACCAATTGGTTCCGCCCTGTTCAAAGTCAGTCAGTCTTTATTCTTCTGTTTCTCTCGTTTTTGCTCCTGTCGATGTTGGCTGGTCAGGGTGTTGGTAATCCATCACCGCTTCCTTAGCCGTACCATAATTAATGTGTCGTTACACTGCCAGTTTGGCCACCCCGTTTTGCCCCATTCTTCCTAAATCTCTGATTTAAGTGTCGTTCTTTAACACCATTCCTTGTTGCCTGTCGTTCATTCTCACTCATACGCTTCTTTACACCATATTCCATTATCAGACCCATTTGGCTGTCTCTAATACTTCTATTTAACACCTACCCAACTGGTCAATACATTCATACTTACGTCTGTGCCTCCCCTTGTTTCTTGCACCTTACCAAACAAGAGAGTCCGTTCCAAGCCGTCATTCGCTCTGAAGCCTATATCAAAACAAGCCGACGTGTTATAGCCTTCATTCTGAAATCGTGGGCAAAGGACTGACGTTGAAACCCCCTGACAAGCCCAACGCCGGACCATAGCTCTAGACGGAGGCCGCATCAGACCAGATACGTGATATCCGCTGGAAGGACCACACAGTCTTTTCTTACTGGTCCATTTCTCTTACTTTCATTTGTTTTTTATTTCCTCGTGTTTCTTGATCCTTTTCATATTCGCTTCAGCTGTCCGAAACAGCCACCTCTTTTACTAGATTACAGTTCTCCAAGCTGATTCTATACTTTCTTTTGTCGTTCATCGTCACATCACATCCTCTCATATCCACTTAGGGTCGCTATAGTACACCCGCGCTTCCTCGACTGATACGTTTTGATACTGCACTGCAGTCACATATCCACTTACAACTAAACGCACTTGCTTCCTGCAAGCTGCATACGCCTTCCTTTGATACGTTGCGCTTTGTATCGCCCTATTTCCATAATTGATCCAAAGGTAAGCCACGCAAATGCAAGGAATCCCACTTTTTCACATGTTGTTGTGCATGTAAGCAAGAGTCCGCAGGGCTGCTTCCTAAAGGAGTGCCATCCTCAAATTCCACGACCTGATATCAACATCGACCAACGCGCGCATTGCATATTTCATCTTCAACTTGAAAATTCACCAGGCAGTTGCGTATAAATCACTTATCACTATCAGAACACACAAAATCAACATCCGGAGAAAACCCGTGTGTTCTTGCCTGCGATTTGGCAACTTTTCACAAGTTACTTTCCCTGTGGATATCGTCTTTTACCTTTCCGGAATCAGTCTTTTCACATCGACAACACCAACTTTCTTTACAACTGATCAGATACGCACAATTCCTTGGAGAGTTATTTTGCTGCGCCTTGCACATACGACAGGATTCCCTGCAAACTAGAATAACATCCTCAGACAACTAACGATTTGCGACTCGCCTTAGCGTTGACCCTTTTGATCCCTTTCCGAACGTTGTCTCGAACAAAGTCCACCGGTGGATTCGAACACTACACAAAAATCGCACACAATGGCAAAGCTCTTCTCGCGGTTCGGCCGCGATGGCAAGAAAAAGAAAGGTCCCAATGATAATGAACTCGATGTTTCCAAGCAGCGTTACGTCGACCCCTGGACCAGAAATACTTTGGAGCCCGAAGAGATTCAGGAGCTGGTCCGGAGGTGTACCGAGGAGCTCAAGACGAAAGGTATGTCCAATTGCCGTACTAAACAGACGTCGAGACTGACAACTCCATCTTTCATAGCCCTCGACATCCCTTTTTTCTTGCTTCCATTCCGTCCCGCATCTAACCCCAGTGCTGTCCGCACGTTTATCCGTCGCTTTTTCGATCCCGCCATGGGGCTCAAGGGCAATAACTTGGTCCAAGAACTCCGGATGACTGATCCAATGGTACGACCCCAGTCAAGACATTTCGGACTTTTCCATATCGAAAGAGCATTATCAGCTGACAAACGTTCCTCTAGGTTATCTGTGGTATTATCAAGTGGTGTTGGTCTCGCTTGGCCGGCGGTATTGTAGGTTGGGAAGCTTACGAGCTTTTCAAAACGGGCGAGAAGGGTAAGTCACAAAAGCTGGCGCATTGTAAAGAATGTGAAACTAATCGACTGGGCTATCTACATAGACTCGAAGTTTGCGAGAGACTCATTCAAGACCTTCATCCCAATTAGTGTAGAGAACGGAGCGAAGTCATGCATTGTCTTTGACTTCTTCGATCTTCTCTCAGCCATTGCTGCACACGCCAAGGTAAACGGTATGGGCGGTAGAAAACTCTCTCGCATGGCAGCTTGGTGGACCTTTGAATACAAGGACACTGGCAAGGGATTCGAAGGTGGTTACAATGCATTCATGAAGTAAGTCTCAAACAGACCGGGATATTTGAAAACTTACACTAACAATGTTTCAACAGGGCTGCGGATGCTACGAGTCATCTCTTCTTTGCGTACCTCCGGTCGCTCACCCCCACTACTGCCCGTGCTGGTATTTCAATTCTTCCCATGAGCATGCACAAGTTGTTGGAGGAGACAGAGTACCCCCAGAACGTCCTGAGCTTCTTCAGTACCAGACTCACCGTATCGCTATGCACGTCGATGTGGTTTCCCCAACTCCATTTTCCCTCCTGCGGCGTGCTAGCCATTTCCAGTTCCGTGACTCTGACCGTGGTCTGAAGGCTTATTCAGAGTTTGATGACCCTATTCAGGCGCTAACTGAGGAGTGCCGCAGAGTTCTAAAGGCTATCTCCTCTGCAAACCAGTCCCAGGTTTCTTCCTCAAAGGTGTCCACCAGTCTTAGGGATGCTTCGTGGTCTCGTTTCGAGGATTTGGGTTTCTCAACTAGCATTGAAGAGGACGATTCTGATGAAGACCAGTTTGCTCTTGCCCGCAAGAGTCCCCGTATGCCTACAAGCCCAATGGGTCTGCGTACCACACCCGCCTCAACTAGTGCGGTGAACCTGGCGCGTCCCACAACTCCATCATGGGCTGACTTCATGTCAGCTGGCTTTGAGGAGGGTCAGAATGGGCCACGGTCTAACTTGCTGTTGCCGCCCGACAAGATCCTCCCTCCTATCGAGACTACTGTGAGACAGCATAGTTCGCAGTCCCACAACCCTCGTTTGGAGAGCAACTCCCTCGAGCCTGGTGAGCTGGCTAGTATCTCAAACTTGCTTCTTGATGACTGCTTCTGGTGGGTCTGGATTTCTAGTCTGGGTCCCGAGGAGACGTCGACCAGAAAGGCGTCGTTTGGTCGTTGCGCGGTTATCGAGACCCAGATCAAGGCCGCTAGATGGTTGGTCATTGAAGAGCTAGTTGCCGGTGCTGGTGTGGATCCCAACGAGGGAGCTTACATTGCCGAGAAGAAGGGCTTCTTCTCATGGACGAAGAAGACCTTGAGCCGCAGCAAGTCTACCATGGGCAAGAATGAAAAGGGCTTGGGCGCCACGGACCCTAACAGCTTGAGTAAGGTCAGCATTGGTCCCGACCAGCAGGCTCGTATTCAAGCGGCCGCTGCCCAGCTCCAGGCCAAGGAGAATGAAGAGCGCCAGAAGAAGCAGCCTCTCCCTGTGCGCCGCGGTCGTACGGATGGCGAAATGATGCGTGAGAAGACCAATAGCATGATGACTATGCAGACGGTCCTCGTTTCTGAGGCTACCTCGGCACTTAAGTGGGCCAACAGGTACGACAAGGATTCGGGTTCGCGCGCCGAGTATTTGGCCAACAGCAATGCTGGAAAGGGCGAGGGTATGTTGAATGTCGATGGTGCTACTCCCACTATCACTGAAGAGGAGCCCGAAGAGCCTGCCACCAGCCCTGAACCTGCTGCTCAGTCTTCTGAGCCAAAGCCTAGCGTTGAAGTCAAACCCGCCACCCCCACCAGTCCATCTGGTGGTAAGAAGGCCCGGAAGCTTCAAAAGGTTGCTGTTCCGGAGAAGCCTGTTGCCCCAGCCCAACCTTCTCCTGCGGATAAGCCTACTGGTTTCAAGAAGCTATTTGGCCGCATGAACCGCAACTCCAAGCTCCCTGAGAATGCTGCCGCTGATGTTGCTGCTTTCTTGAAGAACAACAACCAGTCGGCTGCTTCCACTCCAACCTCGGCAAACTTCCCCAAGGAAGCGAGCAAGCCTGCTGTGGCTCCCCCGCCGGCACCTGCTCAACCCACTGTCGAGGCTCCCTCGCCTACTGAGACGACTGAGGACCCCGACCACAGAAACACTGCCATGCCGGAACCCATTCACATTGAGGTTCCTCCTGATGCGGTGCCATCCCCGTTGGTTTCTCCTCGTGACAACGAGACTCGCCAGCAGTACCAGCCTTCGATCCCATCTTCTGATATCTCAGATGATGAGGCCGCTGAGGCCGAGCGCGAGTTTGCTCGTTTCGACCAAGGTCCCCTTCCAGACCAGCCCGCTTTCGCTCCCGTAGAGAGTGACTCTGACGATGCCGCGCCTCCCCCAATTCTGCGCCGTGCTCCCGTCCGCGCTCCGGCGCCCAGCCAGAGCCCAGCCCCCTCGGGCATTCCCAAGTTGGCCCCAACGGTGGCAGTAGCAAGCCTAAGGGGCGTGTTATTGCGCCTGAGGAGACCCACGCGGAATTCGAGGATGAGCGCTGGGCCCGTCTTCGCAAGAACGCCCAGGAGCGTGCCCTTCAGAGACAGCGCCAGATCCCAGCTCCCGCCCCCCGTGCCCCCGCTCAGAGAGCCATTGGGGGCGATGATATGAGCGGCGAGGAGTCTATTGAATCCCGCGTTGCCCGCATCAAGGCCCGTGTCGCCGAGCTGACTACCAACATTGAGCCTGGCACCCAGCCTTCCGGCGTCATTAACCCTCCCGTTCACCATTAGAAAACGGCGACCACAGGAGAAATTCCGCCTTCTGGTGACGCAACCACTGATCGCCCTGGAGTACCAGGCGGATCTACCCTACAAGTTCCCGGCGCTGGCCAAATAATGTCTAACCGGGGCCGCGAATTCTGCACACCGATCCCCGACCCTGATGGCGTCTCACTCGCCGAGCCTCGTGTCTTTGCAGACCTTGAGGAGCGTCGCGGTGGAGTGTTTTCACTGCTTTGTTGCCGGGCACCATCGTCGGGTAGCGACTAAGCTTGCTTGGGGGCTACAATGCTGTTTGGGATGGATGGATGGATGCTTGTTTCGTTTTCTTTGTTTTCGTTTGTCGTGTGATTCCCCATATCGTTATCTATCTTCTTGTCTTGTTCATCTGTTTTTCGGTTTGCTTGTTGTCGGATGGACGTTATAATATGTCTTGCTTTTGTTTGCCAAGGGTGTTGTTCACGAGGTGGATAGTATTAATCATAATTAAAAATTCAAGTCTCAAAATAGAAGAAGGTGTAAATCATAATCATAAGTTTATTCGTTGAAGTGACAAAACAAGTCAAAACAGGTGGTATCTAAGTATTTATACAAAACAGCAATCTTTCTTGGTCAACGTCTTACAGAGTAAGAGCATCATCACCCTTAATCTCCTTACCAGAGACGGCCTCAAGGCCTTCACCACCGTAGGAAATAAGAGGAGAAACCTCGACACCGTCGTTTCCATCGGCACTCTTGGTGACAACACCCCCAGCCTTCTCAATCCAGCGCTTACCCTGGTTCATGATATCAGCACGGGAAGTGTTCGGGTCATCCTCACCAGTACCAGCAGCGTTCTTGAGAGGCGAGAACTCATCCTCACGACGGACCTCCATACAGGCGAACTTGTCGAGGGCCAGCATAGGGAAGACGTCGAAGACGAACTGCTCGAGCTTGACACCGTTGGGCTTGGAAGGCTTGACGGACTCGCCGGTGGCAATGTCGACGTGAGGAATCTTCTTGCGGGCGACGTGGTGGGGGAGAGAATCGGCCCACTCGGGGATGGAAGAGAGGAAGTCGATCGAGTAGTAGTGGTTGACAATGTTGGCACCACGGAACTTGAGAACACCGGGCTGCTTGGGGTCCTCGGCGGTGGCGGTGGCGTCGTCAATCTCAGAGTACTCGACAACATCGGGCTTGCCGTTCTTCAGAAGAATGAGACCGACAGACTCGGTGGCGTGGCGCTTGCGGACAACCTTGGTGGCAATATCGACCTTCTTCTCGGCAGAGAAACCAATGAAGACGGGGTCAGCGACCTTGACCAGGCAGTTGTCAACGCAGTAGGCGTGGATGTGCTCGATACCGCGCTTCTTCATGTCGGCGAGGACACCAGAGTTAACAAGAGCGGCGTAGATGCCACCGTTGCCATCAGGGGCAACGGCCACCTTGCCGGGAGCCTCCATGAGGATCTTGCCATCGTTGGAGATGCAAGGAAGGACACCCTGCTCAAAGGTGGTGACGTTGGACTCCTGCAGGCCGAAGAAAGAGTTCTCCTTGAAGAAGGCCTCGGTGGGACCACGGGTAGGACCGCTGGTCATGACGTACCAAGGAATGACGACATCGCTGTCCGACTTGCCGGAAGCCTCGGCGGCGAGGGTCTGAACACGGCGAATACGCTCACCCTGGATCTGGAAGAGAGACTTGTGCGAGGGAAGACCAATGTCGAAGCAGCCCTTAGGGGCCGAAGAGCCCAGACGGGTACCCTGACCACCGGCCATCAGGACGACAGCGACCTTGTTGGCAGCAACCAGCTCCAGGCCGGACTTGTACCAACGGTCAAGGTCCTCAGCGCTGGAGTCCATGATGGAGGCAGAGCAGGCTTCGGGAAGGGGCTCCAGGGTAGGAGCGGCAGAAGGCTCGGTGGGAGGGGGGTTCAGAGCCTTGTCGGCGAGGACATTGATGCGGGTGGGATCGAAGCCGGACAGCTGGGTGGTAAGCTTCTCCTGCTCAGCGGGAGACAGCTTGTCGAAGAAGGCGAAGACCTGGCCCTGGCCGGCCTGTTCGTAAGACTCGCGCAGCGAAGAAGACATTTTGAGGATAGTTTT
>JAJNMT010000057.1:0-18751 GCA_025685495.1 Huntiella abstrusa
GCTGCTCATAGTGTATGATCATGGAATTCCAAGCTCTGCGCCGACCTCGCGAAATCTTTCAGACGGCGTGTTTTGCACTCCTCTTCAAAACGTGTCATGAACCGATGTACCGTTCTCTGGCCTAATTTCATCTCCTTTGGGGTATTCTGACATTGGATATCCTACCGTCCGTGTCATGGAAGAATCACAACGAGATCCCGGCACTACACCTCCATACAATGGGCTCGGAGACTCGTTGATCCATTCGGTCTGGAGTTTGGCTAACACATCGTCTTTTCGAGTGGATATATCGCAAAGTTTTGGATAGACATGTATGATCATACGTGATTCACGAAATGCCTAATCAACGGCCTGGCTACTACCAGTACACCGTCTAGCCAGCTTTAGATAGATGCACACTGGTTCACCGTACATACAAGCTGTTGTGGGGGAGTCTCGGTAACCCGACGTCATGACATCGGCCCGTTTCGGACCTAATGTCTTGCCCAGATGTAATTCCTTAGCTCCTTATAAGATGGGTGCGATGGCACGAGGGTCCTGGCGTTGATATCTTTCTCGCAAGGCGTCCAATGGGGAGGTATTGGCATCATCTTTGTAGGTATGTCATAATATGGCTGTGCATTATGGCCCTTCTTCGTGAATAGTTGAGACGGATTCACTTTAAATGTCATTGGCTTTTGGTCTGTGTTGGCCGTAGGGTCGATATGACGTAGCAGAAGGCTGGCTGATATGGATGGTCGTCTTGGGGCATGTGAGGTAGCATATTATATCTCCTAGGCTCGCATCTGATATTTGCTCGGTAGACCATACTCTGGGGTGTTGTCCATGAGCGAGCTGATTGTAGACGTTGGGTTCGTGTGTTATTTGGTCGAGAGTAGTCGTTGCGTAATCGTCCCTCTGGTTTCCAAGTAGGTTGTTAGCGAATAGGTTCTTTGATCATGTATACACACAATGTCTGTCTCATGTCGTGCACTTATCCTCACTGCACTGTTCTGGAGGTTCAAACGTTTATTCGGGGACTGCCTAAGCAAGTACCACAATGTTCCAACATAAAAAAAACTCAAACGACATTCTCTGGCGTGTGAAAAAAGCCAACTGTAGCTCCCCCTTTCGCGCCGGGTTTCGATGCATCCCAACAGTCGGTCAATACCAATTATACCGCTGAGACAGAGAGTCCCACGGGCCAATTTCCGGCAGCGCTTTAGCCGGGCGCCAGATCCGATCTTCGCACGTCGGTTGCACACACGCAAAGCCAAATCTATCCAACAACTCCCACTCTTTGCTCATGAGACAACGCTCATAAGCCCAGTTCGCATTCTTGATGAAGACTGCAAATTCCTCCGTGGTGGGTGGGACGTAGGGTGTTCCGTCGTAAGTCGGAGGGCTCAGAAACCACCTAACAGGTGCCCACTCAGGCGTATCGGTGAGCTCCTGGCATCTGGTGCTTGAGCTATCAGGATAAGACGAGCAAGTGGCATTGTCAGTCGTGAAACAAGTGTCGAATTCACAGGAGCCTTCAATCGCATGGGGTGAGTCTGGATTGTGCACCACTGTGGCGCTGCTTCCGAATGAACCATTGTCATGAGTGTGAGAGAACTCATTGGTATCTTCATTTGGATCATCAGCAAGCATGGCATATTTGCCTTTGGAAATATGACGGCGTGCCTAGAAATAAATTAATTCTTAGGAATCAATGTTGAATCGCAAGGTGACAAGGTACGTACGCGAGCCTCAAGATAAATGTCCTTGCAGAAAGCAAACGGTCTAGCAAGCAGTTGACGGAAAGCAGTCATGTTGGATGTTGTAATTGTTGTAGTGAAACTGGTGATAAAAGATTGATGCGGACTATGTGGCTGCCTCGAATTTTCTGGGAGGATAAAGATGAATACTCCCAAGGAGACAAATGACCACTTTTGTCAAAACTTTTTGTGAACCGTGTCCATCCGGGTGTCGACAACGATAGCGACCTTTCCGGCAGTCACATACGAAACATTACGTATGTTGACTATCTAAAATTCACAATAGGAGGGAAAGTTATCAGTTTACAACTAGAGTTCCATCCCCAGCGTGGCGCTTCTGTAGTGAGGACATGGTGGCTCTTCTCTCCTCAAATATCATTGATCCTGGTGGTGTCCCACGCTTGCATCTGGTGTCTTGCTATTGTCGTCCACCCCGCTGCAGCTTGTCCGGCGTGGAGAGTCCGGCTTTGCCACTTACGATCCAAAGGGTCCTCCGGCAGATGGTAGGGTTATGCCCGATAGGGTTAAAAAAATTCCCGTACCGAGTGTATATGAAGCAAGAGAATGTCTAGACTTGATCTGGCAACGATTTGCTTGTTTGCGTGGAGGTAAGGTAGATTTCGGGTTTCTAGGCGAGCTGGAAGGGGGCTATTATCTTTGTCTTCGGGGATGTCATTCAGAGATGTAACGTCTAGCTAAGTTATGAATGTGGGACACAGGCTTCCGGCTATTCATAGTCTCCGTCGGCTGTCCCAATTGTATATAGGGTAACCCGTCCACGATATCGCTGACTTGTTTTGCGCCGATTAGACTAACATAGACTATTGCCGTGTAGATGAGCTGACAACTCGACAAGCATTAATCCAAACCTTACTCTCGAAGGAACAGCCTGCTGTGTGATGACTCCCGGAAGCTCGGTGTACGGCAGAGTTGGTACTGTTAGTACCCCCCAACTAGCCTGTTCCCAGGCCGTCAGGACACCTTTGGCTATAAAGCGTTCGGGATTTTGACAAATGGTCTCTGAGGTACTACGTCGTATACACCTGAGCTACGAAATAGTGTTCGGCCTTACCTAGTCATGCTATACATCCCTGTTGAGCGATAGTATTCAGACGAACAGTGGGTAATGATGCTTTGCGCCGCGGCTACTTGGATGAGCAGCCACTTTTCACGTCCACCTCCAGGGATAATGGCCTATCTTGTGTGGTAGAAAGACCTGGCCGTCTATGGCATGAGAGATTTCAAATCCATTCTCGTAGTCAGATTATTGTGGTCCCATTCAATCGTATATTCATGCCAAGTTCTATGCTGTTGCAAAGACTACACCGTTAACCCGAGTTCAACCACAATATAACTACCGGATACTAACTTCTGATGAAGGAGAAACCCCAACCCCCCATTAAAGTACCACCCACGAATGCGGCGAACTCTTTAATTCGAGAGCCAGGGCCTCTTCTTCCTTGTCTTGTTGTTCCGCCTCTGCTTCCAGTTCGCGAATGGCCAAGGGCCGGTTCATCAACAACGTACGTGTACTCTGCATATCAATCTTCCATCCACGAATGCACCCGGCACGGACACGTTCGGGTCTGTGATACAGTTGTGGCCCAAGCGCGGCGTCACAAACTTCCGTCTTCAGGCTTTTCATGGCGACGAATGATGCAAAACGCCTTCGGGAGGACTGTTCATGCTTGTAAAACGGAACTGCTGGTCGCTTGTAGTGACGATGATCCCAAAGCGTGGAGAGTGCTGCTTTTCGATCTGCCTCAAGCGCTGGGTATGGGGCATCTACCTTGTGCCTGAACAAGATTGAGCATGGCTCCGATGCAAGGAACACAATTCCAGCGTCGTGATCGCAGCATTTCACTAAGGTATCATGAGGGTTATGCCGGTGCCACAAGATGAGGCTCACAGCGGCCGCAGCAACCTTCTCAAGCCCGGGGATGTCAAGTGCCATGGGGAAGTTGTTGGTCAAGGAGACAGTGCTGCGCTGGGGTAATGAAATTTAGATGGGGCCGCAGAATGTTCGTCGGTACGGTCGGCTAAAAGGCAAGGCGGGAATCAAGTCCTACATATGCCAAAGGTATCAGTTAAACAGGACACATTAGAGTTGAGCCGGGCTAACTCACTGAATGCCTAATCATCAGTCGTCGATACTCCGTAGATGACAGATTTGGGCCTTATCGATGAGGGAACTTTGACACAGACTGTGCCTTTGTCACAATTGCAGAGAACACCGCCACTGTGTCTCTTGTTCCCAGCTTACCCGAGAGAATGGCCTAGTCGTATAACCTTCAAGCGTTGTGAAGAATGTCGGTTTTGTCAGCCCCAACTCTGTCTTGAGGACATTGCCTACCAAGGTGCTATTGATGTTTGCGACAAATTGTAGGCGAGCGCCGACAAGTCCGTCGCTGTATATGGGGATAAATACGGCCACTATCCAGTTAGGACAAGCCGTGAAACATAGGCTGATTGTGAGCATATGAGGTAGGACTCTTTTGTGTGGCCACTTCAAACTGTTTTCAGTGACCAGGTCCGTTGATTCTGATGCGGATATGTGACAACCATGCGACATGTTTATATGTTCGAACCACAGATATTGACAACCAGAACGGTAGCTATGTTGTAAGTATCAATATGGGTAGTGTTCCCTTCTGTGAACAATTGGGATCTTAAACATCACCGATCCCTGAGTTGCTGTATTGGTCAAACATCCCTCTCTCACCATATTCACGATCATTACTGATGCCACAGGTAGATATAAAACAAGAGGAAGTCCTGGATTTACAACACGGCACCGTTGAATGGTGCATGTTGCGTGCTGACCTGCTGTGGGAGGCGTCGCTTGTTTGCGTGTTTTCATGAATTTCCGATGAACAAGACAAAGCCGGGGGCTACGAGCAGAGGGCTATACATGATTAACGACCATGTTTCAGAGCTGCCTTGTCCCCTCCAATCGACTGACATGTACATATTTGCAAGCAATCTCAACAGTGCCAAGGCTCCGGCAATGTCAGGCGAGCAATATATGGCTATGGGGCAGTCGTAGACTTGATGTTGTTCTTGTTCCGTCCAAAATGGTCGACCTTGACCGGGAATCAAGTAGCATTCGTTTCTATGGTCTAGAGCAAGTGAAGAAAAACGCGAAGGCTCCATAGAATCACGGTTCGATTGTCGTACAACACATTGTCCTACTGGTACTGTAAAGATATGAAATCAAGCAAGTCCTGAGATAGTTATAGAACCGTAGGGTCAATGGTAGTATATGGACTGTAATATATGTATGAATGCTTAGTATTCTGAGTTCTATCGTAGCCTCCTGAAACGCTATCATGACATATGAGCTTATTGCTCATGCTGGTCTATGCAGTATGAGTTCTTCCTTGCCCTGATGGTGCTCTTTGCCTCTGCAGGTGTTCCACACGCCACCAGATTTCGAGCGACAGGCGTGTATGTACTTAGGCAAAATGCCAGTCGGTACATGCAATGGGTTTGCACTGGCGGTCTTTGGACAGCAAGTATATGGGCGTGCGGGGTTTTCCGTGGTATATATCCGGCTTTTCAGTGCGATCATGGCGTCTTTCGAGCACTTGTAACTTATTCACATGTTGCATATTTTTCCTGGTCTGGTTGTTCAACGGGATTGGGCGGGTTAGCTACTACAGAAGCAGAATTCATAGAACCAAATAAATAAATAAATCAAAATAAATAGGTATGCGCTTATTATCCACCAACCCTATCACCATCCGAGCATCATAACAACCCTAATGACGTTACGAAGCGAGGACGACTTCACCTCAAATTGTCACGAAGTGACAGAGCACGGTCTGCGAGAAAGGACTTCGATATGGTTAGCATAACTGATTGCAAATATTCTGATGAATCGCAATAACTTACATACCCGACGAACGGAAGAGAAAACGAACAACATGAAGCAAACGTCGTGGAGTCCGGGCGGCCCAAGGAGGAAGGAGCGAGCGCATCACTCATTCCGGTGTTTCCGGGTGTGCTCTGCAGAGCAGACTTCCACGCCAGGCCACGGCAGATGAACGCCCGCTCGAGGACCACTGACCATGAAGTGTAACGGCAGTTTGCCGTCGCCCCATGGGCCGCAGACTCGCAATAGGCGAGCAGACTGTATTGGCTTGTCAGTCTGGTGGGCTTCAAAAGCCCAGCGGAACATGGCTAGTGTCCCCTGAACCGATGCCTCGATGGCCCTTAGCAGCGTCGTCTGCCAAACTCCGCACGCAAACCCCGCGAATCCCCTCAGAACGTCCCACGCCGCCAGAAATTCCACCACCGCCCTTTTAAGCCGACCATAGGCGGGGTTGGTGCGGCAGGCCTTGGATAGCGGTATCTCAAGTGCCTCCGGGATGTAGACCTCTCCGGGCAGTGTATCGGAGCTCTTGAGTCGCTCCAAGACGGCCAGAATATCATCCGTCGCCTTCTCGAAGCCGACTGCCGCCAGATTTCTCTTTTGTGACGACGAAAGGCCGCGGGCGGGGCTGCCAGCCTCCACCCAAACTGGAATGTAGCCCTCTGGGCTCCGAACAGCACCGTCCTCAAAGTTCCACACGCGGTTTGGCGGAACCCCGTGCTCGACCCGTTTTGAGAGAGTCGGCGAAAGCTTCATCCCAGGCGCCCTGGGAGACATCGGGCGCGGTAGACCCACTACAGAGCCATTTAATTGGGGACGGGTCACTGGGGGATCTAGTGACACGACCGGGACATCTTCAGCAGCAATATCAGGAGTAGCCGTCCGACGACGCTTAGGCGGTCTGGGGTCTGCGGCAGGACCGGGAAAGCTTTCTCGACGTAACAAGCGGTCGCTTGGCGGGACGGGCTGGAAGGGGGCAACGTTCTTGGCCTGGCAAGCCATGGCATGGCGTGCGGTCGAACTCCACGCGTTGAAGGCGCCCTCGGGGATTTTGGCGAGGCCGGCGACATGCAGGGGCGGAAGTAAAGAAAAAGTGTCCCAGCCCATGATGTCTGGGGTTTCGAGTGTGGCGTCCAGCCCCATGTGTGCAGCCAGGCGAGAATCCCGCGAAGCTTGAGGAGTCGAATAAGAGCTGAAGGCATCCATTGTGAAAAGTGAGATGGAAGTAGGGATATAGTTGGTAGGAGCGTCAAAAGGACAAAGTATAATAGATAATAAAGTAGAGTAATGATGCAGTGAAATAGATGATGGAGTAGTATCACGTCGTGAAGATAAAATATTTTGGTACGACTTGGTGATGAAGGACAGGAAAGAGAGTTGAATAGATAGTACCAAACCATCTTACTGGCCCCCCGGGAAACAAGGTGACTTCTATATGGCTCCCCAACTATAGAAATTGGTTCATCGACAGGCGCTTGTACACGGAGGATCTGACACATGGTGTATGCCGTGTTTTCTTTTCAGATCGGCACTTGTCCATGGCTGATGTAAGCGTCCTGTCCCTGCCCGATTCGGTCAGCCACTTGTTTAGACGTGCACCTTCTGTGAAGAGGACGACATCCACTGGAGAAAATAGCTACTCTGGTCGCGAATCCTCTGTACATCCTCTACACCCTCTGGACTGCGGGGCAATCAGTATCCCGCGATGGCCAGTACCCGACTGTTCTACGGGACACACCCTATGCACTATACCTGCACTGGTGTACACAAGCTTTAATCTCTTCCAGGTGATGGGTGACCTTCAGGCGCTGCATCTGAAAGCCAGTTTAGTGCACACGATATCGCCACAGTCCAGTAGACAGCTTCCTCAGGGCAATGGTGCATTCGATTCAGTACCATTACAGGCGGAACCATGGAAACTTCGAAGAACTGGCCCGCCACTGAGATCGTGTTGCATTTCTTCTCTAGACTTACCAAGCTTTAGCTCTTAATACGACAGATCTACAAACAAGTTACAACGCACATGATATTTCACTATTATTCGCCTTTGGCTAATCGGCATTTGCGATGATGTGTGTGTATCAACTTTCTGCCATAACCAAAAAGAGAGGCAGGCCAAAAGACTGCAAAGATGCAAAGCACCCCGAGGATCGATACTCAGAATGGCCCAAAGGTGCCCGAGTACCCACGCTCGTTCTTACTTTCTTGACCTGCAATCGATCCAGAAATGGAATTAAAAGCCAGTTGCCATTTTAGTTAGCCCCATATTGAATGAAGTCGAGTTCCCATACAAACGTCCCGGGGGGTATGAGACAATGTACACGTCCCATTTTAGACGGGGTGTCTGGAAACCGAATTAATCACACCCCTACTAAGGAACCCCGAACGAGTGCCGCATTGGAGAACTGCCGAGTAGGATTCGATTTATTCTGTTTAAAACTGAACTGCCGAGCAGGAGCAGCATTGGCAGGGGTGCCTTATTAAGGGTTAGTCCGTTGGGGTAAACCCGTGAGGAAGGATGCCAGGTATGGCCTCAACACCAGTACATATCAATTGGCATCGCGCAAATATCTCACTGGCTTTTACTCTTCCCTTCTTAATCAATCAATCATATCAAGTCATTATGTCTTTGACGTTTCTTCCACACGTTCCACAAAAACCGCCCTGCAGACCTTTTCCCTTTTTTGTGATCAGATCTGCAGATCATTTAACGGCTCGGCTCGTTAGAGCATGGGGTCGGCCCCCTGTGCGACCCTAACCCTATCACCCGACTGTTCAACCACTCTTTCTGATATATTCCAACAGTATTGGGGCCGAATCGGGTCGTACACCTTCCAGAATCCGGCACTTGATTAACGAAGTTCTTATCGATATGCGAAGAACACAGTCTTAGTCATCACAGTCAACTGTAAACTATAAAACCCCGCATTTCTTGATCAATTAAACGCACGAATTTCAAGTTCATTTTGTTTTTGCATCGACAACATTGTCGCTCAATCGCCAGAACTTCCTCGATGGGCTTACGGTTGACCCAAAATCCGATCTCACAGTCACCGAACACCCCGATTCCAAATACAAGGTTAGTGCCAACCAGAGCCATCGACGTTATACTTGACCTTAGCCTCGTCGCTTGAAGGGTTCATGTCGAGACACAACTACCTACCATTCGGTCGCACGACTTCGTCAAAGATTTTACCTTTTAGTTATCTCCATCTAGTCCAGCATCTTCATTCTCCATGACGGATATTTCACATCTTTCTCAGCTTTGAAGGGATTATTTCATGACACTATGACTCCCGAGGTTTGCATCTTTCTATCCTGGCCGTGTCTATGTGTTCTATGGTGGTTCCCAATATGGTATTACATTTTACCGAACCACATTGACCGCTTCGTTGCTGGTAGGAGGGTGTTATATTCGCCGTCATACGCGGTTGGACTTGGTCCCCTCCAGTCCCCATACTCACCAGGAGGGGTGTCATCTGTCGCCTGTCTGCCATCCACCTTCACGGTAAATAGCACTCCCCGTCCCACGTAACCTCGGTTGATTCTGGAATCTTCTCCACTAGTCCGCTTCCCCGCCATTACGTATCCGCTAGAGTGCACACATGTCCCGATTTGTCCGGCAGGTAAAGTACTATAATCACCCGTATGTCGCCACTTGGAGCTCACTAAATCCTGGAGTATATAGGATTCACACGCCCGTGTCCAAATAGAGATGTCTTTCTCTCACGAGACGAGCCAGTGGTGCGATGTACAAGCTGTGTGCCGTCCGGTGTCTTCAGCCCCATTTAGCCACAGATTCCTTCCCACAAAATTATTTTCTCGATATCATCACGTGATGATAGCGAAATGTCTCACATGTCTTTGTGGCTGCAGATGTGGCGACGAGGAGAAACCGGGTAATCATCGGTCTCTGTTGAATGGATTAGCCTCGACCGGTGAGCTAGTTTCGCTGGTTTTCGGTGAGCCACGCCTCGGTGTATTGTTAGGGTAAGTCTGACCATATTAGGGATGCCACTTTGTACGACACCAGGAGAACGTCAGTTTGCCTCTTCCGGTTAATGTGCGTTGTTTTCGCACTGGGGCCGTATGCACTTTGATACTTTCCCGGGACTATCGTCCAGTCCCTGACCTACGCGGGACACGACGCAGTCTTTGCATGAATTCGCTACTACAGACGATAGCGGCAACTCTTCAATTTCGAGTATCGGAGTCTCCAGACCCCTGATCTGAGTTGGGCCCCTCACATCTTTCACGCCCAATTGTGGGCTTGTCTATCAATGGTAGGTATGAAGACTCACACTCGAGACCACCAGAATTACCCTGGACGTGAATCTAGAATGGAGATCTCGAAAACAAGCGCCGGCTTTGACTGTAACGGCAGCCATGGGTATCTCTCCGCGACCAGTGCCACAGTACGCTTATTGTGGCTGCCCGGCAGACACCCAGAAGTGCCGAAATATCGTGAATTTTAGGCGATGAAAATCCCAAGGAGCCGGACTTTCTCAAAATACTCAAATCCCAGTCCATCTTGATATTACTTGTGTGACATCATCATGTTATACTCACGCGACGCCCCAGAATCATGTCTAGTGAGAACGATGTCTTAAATTACCGCAGGTGTAAAAATAACCATGAACCTTGTAATTCTGCTGTGGTACATGGAAGTGGATACAGTAGTATTTTACTAGAAACGTCACATGGCTAGCGGTCTGTGTTAGTCGGAACATCCCGACGACATCTTTACCACAATGAGCGGCACATTGACTATGAACCAGCCCACGTAGAGCAATGCTAATCAGGAAGACAATGAACGCGGAATGGTCAGCCGATAAACTCACCCCACTATGGACGTAGACGTATGAAAATAGTAGGCATGATTCCTGTGACTTGAAAGGGCAACTCACATAGCTCACTAGGAGACGCCACTACAGCCACACCTGCAGCTAAGGTTGGACATGTGCGACGTGGTAAGTCTGTATTTGGAAGTATGTCGTACATGCGCACCTTAGCATGTGTTCCTATGTAACCCCCCCACCTTAAGCATCGGGCACGAAGTCGCAATTGGGTATTGTCTGTAATGTCATGTCCAGAAAATGAGATTGTATTGCGGCAAGTGTTTGTTGATGTAGTAACGCGACGGTGCACATAGACCCGAAAATAGTAACACATCGACGAGTCATCCTGCTTCCCTGATAGGTCGCGGGGTCGATGTGATGGATTCCATTGCCCATGGTAGAATATCTCATTGTGAGCGGTATAGTAACAATGACGAGATAGAAAATGTAAAGGACCTGTCACCGGACCCTGTTAGATGCCCAGGCAAGCCAGATCATTGACCACTACTTATGCTCATTCTACCGTTGGGTTTGTAGGTCTGATGTGAAATGCCGACGCCCTGGAACATGCTAGTCATGTGGTTGAGCAGGAAAATGACCGGTAGTGTAAGATGTGAGAATAGAGTAGCCGGCTGTAAGTACCTGTTCACCAGGCCATAGACTAAAACATCGAAGCATATTGGGCCGTTGCAATGTCCCAAGTTACCAACAATGAGCTACGACCTCCTTCTTGGGGAGAATTCTCACTGGACAACTCGGCCAACAATCCTTGGTTTCCCGCAGCTATACCCGAACCGGTAAGAATGACAATCCTGTGCAACGGAGCCTTGTTAGTCATGCAATGCACGGACAGGACGTGCCCCAAAGCCCCGATCGACCTTGAATGTCACCTCATGTCAATAGGCGGACGAAGAGTTTGAGCCGAGTGAACTGGCTTCCTAACGCCTGCTACGCTGCGCCTAGGATAAAGGGCTTCACCTTGATATTTCTGCTATATCCACTCGACCCTACCTCCCATCGTGGCTCCGAAGCTTCCTTTGAGGCTTTAGAAAAGTCAGTCAACACGTGGCCATAGACATGTACAATTACAACATCATCACATGCCACACTTTCGTATCTATCTGACGGTAGTCAAGGTTCAGCAAATTGCTGCATACCCGTGAGAATTTGAGTGCCCTTGGATCCATTGAAACCTGCACAGAATCTTGCAACCTTGCAGATGGCATCTTTGAGGTTTTGATATGCCTTTTACATCGGACTCAAGACAGACTGCCCCACTTGTCGTTGAGGCCCTGGTGTCTTCGTTTATTCCAAAGCTTGTCATTGCCATTAGACCCTCTCGAGGTCAGGCTCGTTGACAAGCCGCATCTGCCCCCTCATTCAGCAGCTGTCGATGTCTCAAGGCAACAGAAATCAGCCCAACAACTACCCCTTTACACTCAACTGGCCAGCATAATTCTGCAAGGTTTGACGTCAGATATACAATTGGTTTTGGCTTCCTGGTATGATAGTTTACACCTGGGTGAAGGGGGCAGCTCTGTTAACATGGTCACCGCACGGGTACCATGTCGAGGGTGGTGGAGAGTATTGTGGATACTCAACCACCGCGACGCGAAGAGTTTTCTAATAAGCCATTACATATATGTGAAGATGTATTCTAGTTTCCTTCCTTCTTGTAGTTCAAGTGAATATAGCAATATATACAATCAGTCGAATAACAATACTTTACCATACTCTCCACCATATCATAGATCTCCTAGATCTCGCAAGCTCATGAGGGTTTGGTTAGGGTTACATCACAAACCTATCCGGCGGGGATCAACCGTTTCCGGGCGTGTAAAACGAGGACCTAGCCCTGATAATAGGTTATAAACAGGAACAACTCTCATCAGCTCAATTAAACTAACTATACTGGTATTCCCTCCAACTCCACGTTACGCCGACCGATGAACAACCCGGTCCACAGCGACACAAAGGACCGAATGTGATATGTGTCAGGGAAGATATCGGTTCTTAGGTGCACAGCAACCTGGTGAATCCACTCTTCCTGTTCGAACCCCGGCTCGCAAATGATATGAACCGGCAGGTGGGCCTGCCAAGCCATCTCCAAGTGGGCCAGACCTCGCTCGCAATCTGTCCCCGGAACGAAGTAATAAACAGCCAGTTCCGGGCATCTCCGCCACGCCTCGGACCCCGCCGCCGGAATCCCAAGGTGCTCTAAACGCACGTTTGTAGCGTTGAGCGGGGGGAGCACAGTGGTCCGCATCGGCTGTGTGCCTGCCCACTCGATAATCTCCCTGATTCCTTCGTCCTTCCAGCACGACCACTCATCCCCGGCAGGACCCCAAAAGTTGACCTTCACGGGGAGGTCAGGACCAATCAGGGCTACAAGGCTAGGCCGCATCATGCCCTCAAAGATGACCCACCACTCTTCCTGCGACGAGCAAGAGGAGTGTTCAAGGGAGCGGGTCACAAGATCAGTTGAGCTAGCGCGGGATTGCCGCGAGAGAACACTGGACGGGGAAGAACAGTTGGAAGCTCTGGAGCTGGTGTTGTTCGAAGAAGGGGCCATCTTGAATGTAGTTCCTAATAAATACCACTCTAGTCAGTATTGGCATCAATGCAAACAACAAACATTTGAACAGGCTGGACTACTTACACTTGAAAAGCTGTGAGCAGATGAAAAGATCCAATTAATGATCTGCAAGCGACAAATATCTTGAGAGCAATACTAGCAAACTTTAGGTTAGCACAAAGTGTTCACATTTAATCGCATTTTGCGTCATATTGTCCTGCTAGGCTGATGGACTTACAATTTAGGCTTGAAAACTTCAATCTACTCGTGTTTGGTTGATGAAAAAAACCGAACTGTTGTTTGAGAGAGATGAAGAAGAAAGGAAATGGGAACAAGACGAAGGGAAACATCAAAATAGACAAAGTGACAACGATAAACAGCCACCAAACTAGGAAACAACGCCAACGAAACACAGGAACTCCATTTCAGGGCCTAATGGTGCCTACCCAAATGGTCAGGCACGTCTGCTTTTCCTGATGGGGTAATTCCAGACTACTTTGTGGTCACTGTCCCTGCCTAGTTGTAGATCAAGGCAACTACTGTTCAGAACAAGACAGATCATGTAAGCTGCTGCCATCACAAATTCTCGACATATCCTCAGGTATTCGCTGTAATGCCCTTGCAAGCAAGACGGTATTGTCCCAGCGCGACTGAACTGAAGCAGATATGCTTGATGTACCATGTTTCGGTGATGTGCACCTATTGAAAGTGTAAGGTTGTTTCCAGACATCTGTTTGGGCTGGTCGATACTATCTATCACATCTTCGTCGGACGGATCACATAGGACATATGAGGCTTTCACTTGCCATCTCACATCTGTGTCTACATCAGACTATGGCTCTTCATGGTAGGATCTTTACGGAATCTCCTGGCATGGAGGCTTGTGGAACCAGCCCTTTGACTCTTATCTCGCACATACGGTTACATGTGGCACCAAAATAGGTTGGCATCGGCGGCAGTACAAATGAAGGTGTATATTTACCCAGTCCATCGTCATGGAGATTTTGAATAGGCAAGACACGTTCTCCACCTCAACCTGCTACCCTATTGGTGATGACGTGACTCTCGATTCTGAGATACGTCAAAACGTGCATTGTTTCTTTTCCTCGGCCATGCTCTTTTGCGACATAGGACCCACGCAAACGTCAGCCTATATCATGCACTCCAGACGTTACCCAGCTCCGCAACAGTTCGCCCTTCCGGGACAGAAGCGCATCCCCACATGACGGGAGTCTTGCGTCAAGATAATGAGACTATTCAAATTAGTGATGATGCTATACTCTCAGTCTTATAGCGAGTTGGCATACTTTGGCTCAAACCCCCGACGACCACCATTGTGCTAGCGTTTCTTTGGGAGCTACGCCAGTACCACTGCGCCAAAAAGATGGATCCCTTGGTCTTTGTTATTAGTGTGCGAGATATCAGCGCTTATAAGGCGTTGCGACATCTATTGCCCAACCCAAAGCCTGACTATCACCAACCCTAACCGGGACCTCCAGACAGGGTACAATCTGACATACCGATGAGTAGTTACCTCGCTCATCATTCATCAAGAAACAAGCCTACGTTGCGGCAGTTTTACGTGTTGCTTGTTCGGGATCCAGGCCGATATAGTGACGGGCCTTAAGAACTAGGGGTAGCTAGCATGCTTGGTAGCGCACGGTACAACCACGGGTATGCTTTGTCTGTGATACTGAGCACACGATATCCCGGTTAGATTATCCCACCATCGAACGCGATACAACCGACCGCTCGCAGATTTGGATACTGCGGCCGCATGAGTATGAGGGTTGGTGTCGCCGCACTTCTAATTATTGTCTGTTTATCCGTCGGCTCATCGCTCAACGTTTGAGTGTCACCGCCGTATTGTCTAGTGTTATAAAGGCACTACTTCTAGTCATCGTGTTGTTTACTCCAATAGCCTGATATCCTATCTCGCTGTCGTGTGCACGTACTGCGGCTTTCTCAAACCTCTTGTTGACTTTGCCTAAAACAGCCTCGACCCGTTAATCTGGACAAATTACTTCACCCTCGACCGAACTGACCATTTGCTGATACCATGATACTCGGTTCATTTGAAGCAATTGTAGTCTTGTCTGTGGTGAGAATACGCGGTGTCTATTTGGGCTCATGTGGCTTCGTATGCAGAAATCTGTTCTATCTGATGGGTACTCTACATTTTCGTTGATTCTCGGTGTTTATGATTGGCTGCTTGTGCGTCCTGCATAGTTCATTATAGCGGGTGCGCCTGATGTAAACAGTAATGATGACAAGTGTAAAGATATGGATTTATACAAGTCCTGGATCGTTATAATAACGTAGGGTCAATGAAAATATGTGAACTGAAATGAAAAATGTATAGATGCTTGGTCCACTAGGTTTCGTCATAGCCTCCTGAAAAGCCATCGTGACATATACTCATCAACCAACAACCCTATCACCGTCCGTGCACCATAACAACCCTAATGTCACACATCACCAAGTTAAGACGACTTCACCTCAAACTGTGACAACAAGGTTATTATCTCGAGTTGCGGGATTGTAGGGTTAGGGTTGACACCTGATTCACACTTCAAGGTTGGGAGGTCTTCCTGATGCCGTAGTGTGTTGATATGCCGGACTAGCAGACAACGCTACAGTAGTGGACTACAACAGAACGTAACGTTTGGCCGTCTTCATAGGTGCATGTTCGACTAGGGACTATAGAGGAAATACTAGCGGACATTCCATACAATGGCAAGTCGGCAATTAGTGTGCAAGTAAAATACAGAGCAACGGGCGATAAGTATAGGTGAGTAATCGCCATCGTGCATGGCAGGCTCTTTGCGGTCAACAAGAAGCGATAAGCCGGTACAACATAGGTTCCGCTGTCATGACTCATAAATATGCTACGTCATGAAAAATAGAACAACCATGCAAAAGATCACGCTCATGTTGAACAAATGGTGTTTTGTCACAGTCCCGAAGCTTCTTGCGACATATGCAAAAAGTCTTAGATTGGCACTAGTATCATCTACCAACCAGAAGAGTCGAGAACCTGAGAATCACTTGCTTGCTGGAGATGCATTTGTCACAAAATTTCACAAATATTGTGGCTTGAGGCCTACGTTCTCAAAGTGCGTATTTAAATTAGAGCATCCGTTTCAAATATGAAGATTACAACATAGACTTTTGTATGGGCATAAGCACTAAGAGGAGTTCACGTGTTGAGCGTATTCGAGTATCAAGTGTGAAAATTAAATGTGTATTGCAAAGGCCATGGATTGGAAAGGCGTTAAATACAAGGATTTCAGCCGTGAGATTTGACGGCTGGTAGCCCGAGCCACACGTGGATAGCCACAACGGCAGACTAAAGGAGGGAGTGCTCGGCGGGAGGCATCATGTCCAAATGGACAAGAAGGGTCTGTGAAAAGGAACTTGGATCTGGTTAGCATGGCTCATTGCGAACATTGAAGTGAAATGGAGTAACTTACATATGCGAGAGGCCAAAGGGAGGATGAACTGAAGACAACGCCAGGGGGTCCTGGCAGCGTAAAGGGGAAAGAGCGAGACCATCACTCATTCCGGTGCTTCCGCGTGTGATCTGCGGAGCAGACTTCCGCGCCAGGCCACGGCAGATGAACCCCCGCCCGCGGACCGCTGACCATGAAATGAAGCGGCAAACTATCATCCCATGGACCAGGAACCCAGAGCAGGCGAGCAGACTGAATGGGCTTTTCAGTCTGGTCACTCTCGAACGCCCAGCGGAACATGGCCAACGTGCCCTGAACCGCGGCCTCTACCGCCCGTAGCAGAGTCGCCTGCCATGACCCGCGAGAAACCCCGGCGATTATCCTGAGCTCGCCCCAAGCCGCCAGAAAAGCCTCCACCGCCCTTTTAAGCCGATCATAAGTGGGCTTGGTTTGGCAGGCCTTGGAGAGCGGGAGCTCGATGGCCTCTGGCACGTATACCTCCCCGACGAGCGCTTGGGAGCGTTTCACCCGTTCCGAGACGGCTACCACATCGAATGTCGCCTGCTCAAGACCGACCGCCGCCAGTTCTCTCTTCTTAGCCGACGAAAGCCCCCGCGCCGGGCTGCCACCCTCCACCCAAACCGGTAAGTAGCCCTCCGGGCCCAGTAAAACGCCACCCTCAACGTCCCGTACCCGGACCGGATCGACCCCGTGCTCGACCCGTTTTGAAAGCGTCGGCGCGAGCTTCCGGGAAGCTTGAGCGGTCGAATAGGTACTGAAGGCATCCATTTTGAGAAGTGGGGTGAAAGTAGAGAAATAGTGGGTAGAAGGGTCAAAAGGACAAAGTAAAATAGATGATAAAGTAGAGTAATGATGGAGTGAAAAAGATGAGGCAGTAGTGTGAATTCGTGAAAACAAGATATCTTGGTAGAGCTTGGTGATGAAAGACACAAAAGTGAGTTGAAGAGATTGTACCAAACCATCTTACCGACCTCACCAGGAAAAAAGGTGACATATATATGGCTCCCCAACTATAGAAATGAGACTCTCGTCAGGCGCTTGTACGCGGAGGATCCGGCACATAGTGTATGCCGTGGTTCCTTTTCAGATCGGCACTTGTACATGTCTGATGTAAGCTTCCTTTCCATGCCCAATTCAGTCACCAATCTGTTTAGGCGTGCGCCTTCTGCGACAACGATGGCATCTAGTGAACAAACTAGCTACTCTAGTGGTTAATCACCTCTACACCCTCTAGACTGCGTGGTAATCAGTACCCCGCGATGACTAGTACCCCACTGTTCTACGGGACACGCCCTATGCACTATACCTGCGCTGGTGTACACAAGCTTCAGTCTCTTGGAGGTGATGGGTGACCTTCAGGCGCTACATCTGAAAAACGGTTTAGTGCACACGATATCTCCACAGTTCAATAGACAGCTTCCTCAAGGCAATGGTCCATTCGATTCAGTACCATGGCAGGCCGAATCACACAGAACGTGCACAACTGGCCCACCACTGAGTTCGTGCAGCATTTCACGCCTAGACTTACCAAGCTTTAGCTCCTAATACGACAGATCTACAAACAAGTTACAACCCAGATGATATTTTACTATTATTCGCCTTTGACTAATCGGCATTTGCGATGATGTGTGTGTATCAACTTTCTCCCATAACCAAAAAGACAGGCAGGCCAAAAGACTGCAAAGATGCAAAGCACCCTGAGGATCTAGACTCAGCATGGCCCAAAGGTGCCCGAGTAACCACGCTCGTTCTTACCTTCTTGACCTGTAATCGATCCAGAAATGGAATTAAAAGCCAGTTGCCATTTTAGTTAGCCCCATATTGAATGAAGTCGAGTTCCCATACAAACGTCCCCGGGGGGTATGAGACAATGTACACGTCCCATTTTAGACGGGGTGTCTGGAAACCGAATGAATCACACCCCTACAAAGGAACCCCTAACAAGTGCCGCATTGGAGAACTGCCGAGCAGGATTTGATTTATCCTGTTTAAACCTGAACTGCCGAGCAGGAGCAGAATTGGCAGGGGTACATTCCTAAGGGTGAGTCCGTTAGGGTAAACCCGTGAGGAAGCATACTATCCTCAGCACTAGTGCATATCAATCGGCATCGCGCAAACCGCTGACTGGGTTTTACTCTTCCCTTCTTAATCAATCAATCATATCAAGTCATTGTGTCTTTGACGTTTCTTTCACACGTTCCACAAAAGCCGCGCTGCAGATCTTTTCCCTTGTTGTGATCAGATCTGCAGAT
>JAJNMT010000060.1:0-39235 GCA_025685495.1 Huntiella abstrusa
TCTCCATCTTTCTTTCCTGGCCGTGTCTATGTGTTCTATGGTGGTTCCCAACATGGTATTACATTTTACCGAACCACATTGACCGCTTCGTTGCTGGCAGGAGGGTGTGATATCGGCCGTCATCCGCGCTTGGACTTGGTCCCCTCGAGCCTTCATAGTCACCAGGAGGGGTGTCTCCCGGCGCCTCTCTGCCATCCACCCTCACGGTAAATAGCACCCTCCATCCCACGTAACCTCGGTTGATTCTGGAATCTTCTCCACTAGTCCGGTTCCCCGCCATTACGTATCCGCTAGAGTGCACACATGTCCCGATTTGTCCGGCAGGTAAAGTACTATCATCACCCGTATGTCGCCACTTGGAGCTCACTAAATCTTGGAGTAAATAGGATTCACACGCCCGTGTCCAAATAGTGATGTCTTTCTTTCACAAGACGAGCCAGTGGTGCGATGTACAAGCTGTGTGCCGTCCGGTGTATTCAGCCACATGTAGCCACAGATTTCTTCACACAAAA
The DNA here is from genome assembly GCA_025685495.1 of Huntiella abstrusa. Taxonomy (NCBI): domain Eukaryota; kingdom Fungi; phylum Ascomycota; class Sordariomycetes; order Microascales; family Ceratocystidaceae; genus Huntiella; species Huntiella abstrusa. The sequence goes on from JAJNMT010000060.1 coordinate 513, forward strand.
TTATTTTCTCGGTATCTTCACGTGATGGTAGCGAAATGTCTCACATGTTTTTGTGGCTGCAAATGTGGCGACGAGGTGAAACCGGGTAATCATCGGTCTCTGTGGATTGGCCTAGACCGGCGAGCTAGTTTCGCTGGTTTTCGGTGAGCCACGCCTCGGTGTATTGTTAGGGTGAGTCTGTCCATATTAGGGATGCCACTGTGTACAACACCAGGAGAACGTCAGTTTGCCTCTTGCGGTTAATGTGCGTTGCGTTCGCACTGGGGCCTTATGCAGTTTGATACTCTCCCGGGACTATTGTCCAGTCCCTGGCCTCCACGGGACACGACGCGGTCTTTGCTTGAATTTGCTACTACAGTCGATGGCGGCAACTCTTCAATTCCAAGTATCGGAGTCTCCAGGCCCCTGATCTGAATTGGACCCCTCACATTTTTATGTCCAATTGTGGGCTTGTGCATCCATGCTAGGTATAAAGACTCCCACTTGAGAGTGCCATAATTACCCCGGATTTGACTATGGAATGGAAATCTCGAAATGGCAGTCCCGGCTTTGAATGTATCGGCAGCCACAGGTATTTTCCCGCGGCAAGTGCTACAGTATGCTCATTTTGGCCGCCCGGGAGACCCAGAAGTGCTACAATATCGTAAGTTTCAAACAATGAGAATCCCGAGGACCTGGACACTCTCGAAATATCCAAATCCCAGTCCATCTCGACTGTACTTGTGCGACACCATCATGTTATACTCACAGGACGCCCCAGAATCATGTCTAGTGAGAACGATGTCTTAAATTGCCCGACGTGTAGAAATAACCATAAACCTTGTAAATCTGCTGTGGGACATGAAAGTGGATACACTAGTCTTTTACTAGAAACCGCACATGCCAAGCCGTGCGTGTTAGTCGGAACATCCCGACGACATCTTTACCACAACAAGGGGCACATTGACTATGAATCAGCCCACGTAGAACAATGCTAAGCAGGAAGACAATGAACGCGGAATGGACGGCCGATAAGCCCACCCCACTATGGATGTAGACGCATGACAGTGGTAGGCAGGATTCCTGTAACTTGAAAGGGCAACTCACATAGCTCACTAGGAGACGCCACTACAGCCACACCTGCAGCTAAGGTTGGACATGTGCGACGTGGTAAGTCTCTATTTGGAAGTATGTCGTACGTGCGCACGTTAGCATGTGTTTGAAAGTAACCCTCCTACCTGAACTATGTGATACGACGTCGCAATGGGGTACTGTGTTCAATGTGATGTTTATAAAACTAGCTTGTATTGCGGCATGTGCCTGTAGAAGTGGTACCGAGATGGTGAACATAAACCCGAGAACAGTAACACGTGGAAGGGTCATCCCGCTTCCAAGATAGGTCGCGGTGTCGACGTGATGAGTCCCATTGCCAATGGTTGAATATCATACTATGAGCGGTATAGTAACAATGACGGGACAGTCCATGTAAAGAGCCTGTTGCCAGACACCGCTAGATCCTCAGGATACCCAGATCATCTACCCCCACGCATGATCCGTTCACCGTTAAATTTGTACGTCCGAGGTGAAGTGCTGAAGTTATTGAGGATCCCAGTCGTGTGGTTGAGCAACGCCAAGAACAGCAGTGTATCATGCAAGAATAGAGTAGCCGGCAGTAAGCACCTGTTCACCAGTTCATAGACTAAAACATCGAAGCATATTGGGCCGTTGCAATGTCCCAAGTTACCAACAAGGAGATACGACTTCCTTCTTGGGGCTGACTTATCACTCAACGAATTGGCCATCATTCCTTGGTTTCCCGCGGCTATACCAGAAGCGGTAAGAATGACAATCATGTGCAAGGGAGCCATGTTTGTCATGCAATGCACGGACAGGACGTGCCCCATGGCCCTGGTCGACCTTAACTTTAACCTCATGTCAACAGGTGGACGAAGAGTTTAAGCCCAGTGAACTGGCGCCTAGAATAAAGGGCCTCACCTGAATACTGTTGGTATATCTTCTCGACCACAACCCCCATCGTTTCTCATGACCTTCCTTTTCGTCTTCAAAGAAGGCAGTAAATAACTGACCGAGGACATGCTCAATTACAACATCACCACTTGCAACAGTATCGTATCTATCCGCCGGAAGTCAAGGTTGAGCAAATCGTTGCATAGTCACAACAAGTTGATTGCCCTGGGATCCATTGATAATTGCACAGACTCTTACAACCTGCGAGATGGCATCTTTGATGTTTTGAAATATCCTTTCCATCGGACTCAAGACAGACTCGCCCCATCCGTCGTTGGGGGGCTAAGAGACCCCGTCCACGACACTGTCTTCCTTTTGTCTTCGTTTGTTCCAAGGCTCGTCGTTGTCATTAGACCCTCTTGGGGTCAAGCTCGTTGACAAGCCGCGTCTGCTCCCTCATTTAGCGGCTGTCAATGTCTCGAGACAACACAAGTCAGCCCAACATCTATCCTTCTATAAGCAGCTGGCTGGTGAGATTGTGCAAGGTTCGAAGTCAGACATACAGTTGGTTTTGGTTGTGTGGTGTCATAGCCTTCATCGGGCCGAAGGAGGCAGCCGGCGAGGGTTTGATTAGGGTTACATCACAAACCTACCCGGCGTCGATGCGGCGGGGCTCAACCGTTTCCCGGCGTGTAAAGAGAGGACCTAGCCCTGATAATAGGTTATAAACAGGAACAACTCATATCAGCTCAATTAAACTAACTATACTGGTATTCCCTCCAACTCCACGTTGCGCCGACCGATGAACAACCCGGTCCACAGCGACACAAAGGACCGAATGTGGTAGGTGTCTGGGAAGATGTCGGTCCTGAGGTGCACCGCAACCTGGTGGACCCACTCTTCCTGCTCGAAACCCGGCTCGCAAATTATGTGCACTGGTAGATGCGCCTGCCACGCCATTTCCAAGTGGGCCAGCCCTTGCTGGCAATCTGTGCCCGGAACGAAGTAATACACTGCTAGTTCCGGGCATCTCCGCCACGCCTCCGATCCCGCCGCCGGAATTCCAAGGTGCTCGAAACGCACGTTTGTAGCGTTGAGCGGGGGGAGCACCGTGGTCCGCATCGGCTGTGTGCGCGCCCACTCGATGATCTCCCGAATCCCTTCGTCCTTCCAGCAGGACCACTCATCCCCGGCAGGACCCCAAAAGTTGACCTTGACTGGGAGGTCAGGACCAATCAGGGCTACCAGGCTAGGCCGCATCATGCCTTCAAAGATCACCCACCACTCTTCCTGCGACGAGCAAGAGGAGTGTTCATGGAACCGGGTGACCTCATCGGTTGAGCTGGCGCGGGATTGCCGCGAGAGGACACTGGACGGGGAAGAACAGTTGGAAGCTCTGGAGCTGGTGTTGTTCGAAGAAGGGGCCATCTTGAATGTAGTTCCTAATAAATACCACGCTTGTTAGTATTGGCATCAATGCAAACAACAAACGTTCGTGCCGGCTGGATTACTTACACTTGAAAAGCTTTGAGCAGATGAAAAGGTCCAACAAATGACCTGGAAGCGACAGGTATCTCGAGAGACAACACTAGAAAAATTCAGGTTAGCACAAGGGTTTCAAATGTGATCGCATTTTGCATCCTATCATCCTGCTAGGCTGATGGACTTACAATTTAGGCTTGAAAACTTCAATCTAGTCGTGTTTGGTTGATGAAAAAAACCGAACTGTTGTTTGAGAGAGATGAAGAAGAAAGGAAATGGGAACAAGATGAAGGGAGACGCTAAAATAGACAAAGTGGTAATGGTAAACAGGCACCAAGCTAGGAAACAACGCCAACAAAACACAGGAACTCCCCTGTAGGGCCTATTGGTCCTTACCCGAATACTCAGGCAACTCTGATTTTCCTAATGCGGTAACTCCACACCACTTTGCCATCACTTTGGCTGTCTGGTTGGACACCCAGGCAACTACTGTTCAGGATAAAAGAAATCCTGCAAGTAACTGCCATTATCGGAGCTCAACATGCTGTGAGATATTCACTGTGCAATCCACGTAACCAAAACAGTATCAGTCAGCGGAACCAAAGCAAAGGAATATGCGGGATGTACCATGTGTTGATGATGCGCCCTGTTCACAGTGTGGCATCTTCCACGGCCGCCCAGTTGTTCTGGTGAACAAGATCTATCATATCTCCGTCGTATGAATCACATATGGGACAGACTGGGAGCCATCAGCATACCATTACGCCAAATAGACGTGGAACCCTTGGACTTTGTTACTAATGGTGTTCTGTCAGGATCTATACAGGAGGCAACTCCTCTACCGTCAGAATCTCACACAGAGTGAGGATTCATCAGACAGGGCAGAGGATGACACACCCCTCGCACCCCCAGAGTTTGCTGACAGCAATGCACACCGTCGAATATGGGGGCGGGACTCCTACAGAAGATGCCCGATGCCTGGATCAAACCGAGACCTTTTTTGGCGCGGTGATATGCTGACGCCTCCCAGTCTGTCATGCAGACCAAAGGATCCATCCTTTTGGCTCACAGGGACTCGCGCGCCCCTCGTACTTTGGTACTCGGCTGAATGGGGCAATATATCAGCAGAACCTCATACAACGGAACATAATGTTAGGGTTACTGACACGAATGCCAACGAGCCGTGATCCCGGGACCGGGTCGGCAGGGTGCCCGTGATTACCAAGAATATACCCAAAAGGGTAATGACGTGTACAGCAACGCAGATTTTGGATGGAATGTTAACTTGGTAACAACCTTGCCTCGAATGTAGCTTGTTGTCCTCAAATGATACGTCTGGGCATTTGAGGCCTAGCGACAGGGACTTCGAAGACCTTGGAAGGAACCTGAATCTTCTCTCAAGGCATCGTATTGGGTAGGCACCCACGTATCCAATTCTAGGTATTCAAGGCCGTGTTTTGCCTTTGAGTGGTTTCTGTTTTTCTTTTCTCCTTTCCAACGTCTCTTGCATCAAGCATCTTGTCCAGCCAGCTTTCTTAATTCCCAATTCCATCTATCACCCGTTCACTTGTGTCTATCCAGATAACAACTATGACAACCATTACGATGTGTGTCCAGAAAAACATCGTTGACGCCTGTGGTGTCTCCAACCTTGGCAAGGCTGGTGTCAATGTAGGCATACCATCAATATTGTATCAATTGACTGACGCAAAGCTAACCTATTACCACTTTCTTAGCACAGCACCCTGGCTTCCACGCTCTGCCCCCAGTGCAAAGCCAATGGCAGGGAGTCCTGGGTCGCGGCCGGCCGCAACTGCGGATCTTGCAACTGGGCAAACAGTTCGTAAATTTGTATGATGCCGCCCCTCCGGTCGAACTATTTTAGATAAAGCTCGATGCTGACGTGTTGCTATAGTGCCCCGTGTGTGGATAGATAATAGAGCTTTCATTTTCTTTGTTGCCGATGATTTGTCCCAAGGTTTCCTCGAGTTGTAATCCTATGTTTTGTCCGAAGATAGTTCAGTCTAGTCACCTCTCTTTCGAAATGCACCGTCTTGATTGACTGTCGGTTGAGGCGTAATCATGAATGGTGGTATGCAACATTCATCTTCGATTGGAAAGCGTAGCATTACATCCACTTGGTCCTTGGACAGGTTTGATGAATCTTGCCGAGTGCATTGTCATTGCTTCTATGCTGTGTTTACAAACCCGATCCTATAATGCGGCTGCTTGAAGCCTATGTGAACACAAAATGTTCTTGCATCGGCGAAGAGACCAATATCAATTGAATCGGTGAACTGACATAACATATAGGCCTGATATCCCAAGTTGTACCTCCGTGTATTGTCTTCCTGCACAACAAGTTTGTTCAATATCAACTTGAATTGTATGCTATACCATGACAATATAGTCCAATTATATGACGGAGCCAACACGGGGCTACTCCAAGTCAAACGTTGACTGGTATAATTGAGTTTAACTACTTTGAAGCTCCAGCGCATTCGTCGCCTCAAGCCGAAATCCAGGTCCCGCACGCCTCACAGTAAACATCCTCATTGTAGCAATCCTTGGCTACAGAGTTCGCAGAAGCAGCATCCTAGCCTAATGGACACGGCTTTCAAGCGACGAAGGGATAGATAGTGAGAGTACGTTAACAACAAGATCATCAAAGCTCACCAGATAAAACCCTTACAGTAGGCTAACCAATGAGGAAAATCTTTGGGACAATTTTTGGGGCTTTCTGAGTGAGATAGGTGATTGTGATGTTTGCAAAGACAACTTGGAATATGTCGGTGGATGATGGTGGGAAAATGGAAGCAAACCGGGATCAAAGAGCTGGAACACGGGTCCCCGTCAAATATGTTTCGATGGGATTACTGATCAGTGCCTCACTGAGTAAGCCTTACTGATGAAGCCTCTGTACCATGCCAAATATGCTATTTGCCACACCATTTTGTGTGGGGCAGGCAACTTACATCAGGAATTACCCAGTAATGTAATGTCGACTGACCAAAGCAATCATGATTACTACCAATCAATAAGTGGCTCTGTAATGTTCAGACTGATTCTAGAGATTCCTCTGTTATTCTGGCGCACTCAGAGAGCACAGATGTAGCGGCAGCCTCCGGCCACATTTTAGATAGGTGCAAGTGATGTTGACAAAAGCCCCTTGTGCTTCCAACCGCTGCTCCTGTTGGCAAAGAGTGCTGCGTCGCCAAAGGTTTCTGCTGATAAAACTTTTATCGATATAACCGAGATTAGTTGTGTTTTCAATTGAGTCCCGTATTGATGACGGTTGCTCGTGGGCACAGGAGTTGAGGGACCCCCTCGCTATTATCAGTCAACTATGACTCTCTTTGTGAGGATATGATTGCATTCGATATAATCCGACTCGGGAAAATACGAAACGTGTGGCGAGGTTAACGCTGCTTCAACGAAGCTACACTCAGAGTTCACAACCGGATACCCCACGGAAACTGTCAGATTGTACCCTGTCTGGAGGTCCCGGTTAGGCATTCTGCCAAGCAGATTATATAACCTTATGATCACCGATATCGCATTGGCCGTTAACAAATACCAAAGGATCCATCTTTGGGCGCAGTGGTACTAGCATGCCCCCCCATCCTTTGGCACCAACTGTTACAGGTGTGAGGTGAAGTCGTCTTGGCGTGATGATGTTGGTAGGGTTAGTGGTGCACGGACATCCAGAGGGTTGGTAGTATATGTGTCGAGATAGCTTTTCAGGAGGCTATCTTGGAACTTAATAAAACCAAGCATCTTTACATTTTATCACAGTTCACATATTTTCATTGACCCTACGTTGTTATAACGATCCAGGACTTGTCTAATTCCATATCTCTACACCAAGCGCCTTGTATCTTATTTTGCTGCCGTTTGCACGTACTCCGGTTCTCTCAAACCTCTCAATGACTGTGCCCAGAACAGCCTCGACCCGTTAATCCGGACAAAGTGCTTCACCCTCGACCGAACTAACTATTCGCCGATACTATGATACCGGGCTCCTTTGAAGCAGTTGTAGTTTTGTCTGTGGTGAGAATACGCGGTGTCTATTTGGGCTCATGTGGCTTCATATGTAGACCTCAGCTCTATATGATGGGCAGGCAGCCCTTGCTCGAATGCTCGGTGTTTATAATTGTATGCTTGTGTCTCCTGCACAGTTCTTTATAGAGGATGTATCTGATAGTCACTCCAAAGCTGGAAGTTCTTCCCGATACCGTAGTGTCCTCATCTGCCGGACTAGGAGACAACGCTACAGTAGTGGGCTCCAACACAATGTAATGTTTGGCCGTCTTCATAGGTGCATGTTCGATTGGGGACTATAGAGGAAATACCAGCGGACATCCAATACAATGGAAACTGAGCAATTGGGGGACAAGCAACATACAGAGCAACGGGCGATACATATAGGTGAGTAGTCGCCATCGTGTATGGCAGGCTCTTTGCGGCCAACAAGAAGCGATAGGCCCTTGAAACACAGGTTCCACTGTCTGGACTCATGGATATGGTACTGTATAAACAAAAGAACGACTGTACGATAATCAGGGTGATGTTGACCAAATGATGCTTTATCAAAGTCCTAAGGCTCTTTGATACATATGCAGAAAGTCTCAGATTGGCACTCGTATCATCTACCAACTAGAAGAGTCGTAAGTCTGATAATCTCCTTCATGCTAGAGATTGATTCGTTACAACATTTCAAAGATATTCTGGTTTCCGGCATACGTTCTCCAAGTGTGTATTGAAATTAGAGCATCCGTTTCAAATATGAAGATTACAATATAGACTTTTATATTGGCATCAGCACTAAGAGGAGTTCACGGGTTGAGCGTATTCGAGTGACAAGTGTGAAAGTTAAATGGGTATTAGAGAGGCCATGTATTAGAAAGTCGGTAAATAGAAGGATTGCAGCCGTCAGATATGACGACTAGTAGCCCGAGCCACACGTCAATAGCCACAAAGGCAGACTAAAAGAGGGAGTACTCGGCGGAGGGCATTACGTCTAAGTGGACAAGGACAGTCTGTTAAAAAGGACGTTGATGTGGTTAGCATGGCTGGACACGAAAATTGAAGTGAAATGGAGTAACTTACATACGCGACACGCCGAAGAAAGGTTGAACTGAGGCAACGTCAGGGGGTCCTGGCAGCGTAAAGGGGAAAGAGCGAGACCATCACTCATTCCGGTGCTTCCGCGTGTGATCTGCGGAGTAGACTACCGCGCCAGGCCACGGCAGATGAACCCCCGCTCGCGGACCGCTAACCATGAAATGAAGCGGCAAACTATCATCCCATGGACCAGGAACCCAGAGCAGGCGAGCAAACTGAATGGGCTTTTCAGTCTGGTCACTTTCGAACGCCCAGCGGAACATGGCCAACGTTCCCTGAACCGCGGCTTCTACCGCCCGTAGCAGAGTCGCCTGCCATGCCCCGCGAGAAACCCCGGCGATTATCCTGAGCTCGCCCCAAGCCGCCAGAAAAGCCTCCACCGCCCTTTTAAGCCGATCGTAAGTAGGCTTGGTTTGGCAGGCCTTGGACAGCGGGAGCTCAATGGCCTCTGGGACGTATACCTCCCCGACGAGCGCTTCGGAGCGTTTCACCCGTTCCGAGACGGCTACCACATCAAATGTCGCCTGCTCAAGGCCGACCGTCGCCAGTTCTCTCTTTTTAGCCGAAGAAAGCCCGCGCGCAGGGCTACCTCCCTCCACCCAAACCGGTAAGTAGCCCTCCGGGCCCAGTAAAACACCACCCTCAACGTCCCGTACACGGAACGGATCCACGCCGTGCTCCACCCGTCTTGAAAGGGTCGGCGAGACCCTCCGGCGTGGCACACCCGTTGGCCGCGAGGCCCGCAGACGCACTGCCCCAATTACAGGTTCTGGTACAATCGTCGTAGCCACTGGCAGACAAACGGGAACGTCGCCACCAATAATCTCAGATTAATCGGTCCGACGACGCTTGGGCGGTCTGTCATCGCCGGCGGGACTAGGGAGGGTCTCCCAGGTTAAGACAAGGTCGCTGGGCGCGACAGTCTGAGCGGGAGCGATGCCCCCGGGATGGTAAGAGCCAGCAGTTTGAAGAGGCTGCAAGCTCAGGACGTTTAACAGAGGCTCCGAAGAGTCGTGGAGGGAGCCGAGATCGACTGGGGCAGGCGCGACAAGGGAGTCCGGGTCCAGGACATCTGAAGTGGCGAGCAGGCCGTCTACTCCAATGTCTGCCACCAGACAGAACGCCCTGGAGGCTTGCGGGGCATGTAACAATCAAACAGTTCCATGACGGAACTGTACGGCGTCCCCGTTTTGCACGATGAAAACGAGGTCTGGTAGTGGTTGCTAAAAAGGCATAACACCACGTGCAGTTGTATGCGGCAGCACTAGCCAATCTGTAAGATAAATGGTTGTGCAAAGCCTGGTGTTGAATAGACACAAGTGAGTTGGAGTGATGACGGAAATGGATTATAGTGACAAAGGTTGAGAGGAATGCCCCCATATTTATAACGCTTGGGATAGCTAGAACAAGACCCAGAATTTCAATATAGAACTGTGAGGGATGTCACACTGGATTGTTCTAGTCGCAACTAACTCAAAAGTGACGTCCCGGTTCTCCTCATCGCCGATTTTGTCTCAGATATGTGTAGGTCCGCACCCTCTGTAAAAACGACGGTACATTGTGATAACAACGGCTACTGTAGTGGTAAGCCTTCAATACAGACTCTAGTCAGCTGGGTGCTGGGTGCAGACCAATAGGCTGGACGCTGCTGTTCTCTGGGAAAAACACGGTGCAGTATATCGACTCCATTGGACCGTGTTTTTCGTCTCTCTTGGTCAATGTCACCCAGGCAGATGATTCCGGAACTTCCTTGGCTAAAACAACATATCGTTGGTCCAAGAGGTTGTCATTTTGCGACGGAGTGTGTAGACAAGAAAAAGATCACCCCACTGGAACAAAGGCCCGGCCAACAACCCTCTGAGAATCAACCTGAGTTCATACATAGATTAGCGGCCTGGTCCGTCAATATATATCAAAGTTGCTGGTTTAAACCCTAACCCTGTTGGTTGTCCCTGATCAAACACTTCTGTTTGCTAGAGAATGCACTCGAAGCGCCGGAACATGTTTTCGCAAATACACGAAACAATCTACTCTGGTAGCAGAATCATGATTGAACGGGGGAGTCGTCACAAGTGAATTCGATAATGAACTGCCAATCACCTAAAACAACATCGTCCTGCAGTGCGAGTATGATAATCCCAAGTTCCTTTTGCTTTCCATCGAAAACACTGTCGCTCAATCATCCTATCCTCTTTGATACGGATATCTTTGATTGAAAATCCGATAGAGCCGTCAATCCAAACTCCAGTTTCAGATAAATGGCCAATCCCGACTGCTATCAAAAACGGCACAACTGATCTCAGCCTTGATTCTTCAAGGGATGAAGTGGTCAGGTCAAGAGACCGTTTTCATTCGCCACATGAATTTCGTTGTAAGATTTCATTGGTGGATGTTGCAACTTGATCCCGTCCCTTGATTGTCCATCATTTAGTCGCCGCGCGTTCAACAGCCTTGACATGATCGTTTTGTGACCCTTTGGCTGCCCGACTTCTCGTCTTTGTCAACAATGCTGCTTCGCGCCCTCGACAGCGTCACTGGGCCCTGTCGTTTGTGAAAATTGTCGCTTGTCACAAAAGGCACTTGCTCATCGATGAACATTTCCAGCCGTGTGGCTATTCTGATCAATTCGTAAGACCCGCGATGCCTGGCAGCCAGTTTAACCTTGAAGAACTGACGTCCCCGATCCACGGTAATTGTAAAGACATGAAATCGAGCAGGTCCTGAGATTGTTATAGAAACGTATTGTCAATGATAATCGGTGAAACGTAATATATATGTAGATGCTTAGTCTTCCAAGTGCTATCATAGCCTCCTGAAAAGCTATCTCAACATATCATCCACCAACCCTATCATCGTCTGTGCACCATAACAACCCTAATGACGTCACCAAGCCAAGACGACTTCACCTCAAACTGTGACAATTTACATATGCAACTTCAATCAACTGAGCAAGGGTCATCAAGCCTTTCCCTGGACTGAGTGAGTATAACGCGATTCTTTACAGCTCAAGATGAGTGTTGCATACCACAACTCACGATCATTTCTCAACTGCCGGTCAATGAAGACCGTCCGTCTCGAAAGGGCGGTGACTAGAGTGAACGGACTTCTCACAAGAACATATCATTGCCACTCGAGGAAAACTTGGAACAAATTATCGACCAAAAAACAAATGGAAACTCTATTATACTTCGACAGACGGAGGACTATGACAACACCTCAACATCGAGCTGTATTTCAAATGTGTGGCCTGGAGCCCGGCCCCATTCAACTTTACGAGCTGTTTGCCCAGTTGCAAATCCCACAGTTTCGGCCGGCTGCGACCCAGGACTCCCTGCCATTGCCCTTGCACTGGGGGCAGAGGGTCGACGAAAGTGTGCTGTTCTAAACAAATGGGGATGTGTTAGCCTTGTGTCGGGTCAATTGATATTATATTGGTGGTATGCCTACATTGACATGAGTCTTAACAAGGCTGGAGGCTGTCAGATTGTACCCTGTCTGGAGGTCCCGGTTAGGGTTGGCGATAGTCAGGCTTTGGGTTGGGCAATAGATGTCGCAACGCCTTATAAGCGCTGATATTTCGTACACTAATAACAAAGACCAAAGGATCCATCTTTTTGGCGCAGTGGTACTGGCATAGCTCCCAAAGAAACGCTAGCAGAGGCGCCAGTGGCGTCAACAATGTTGTTCTTGAGGCACATTGTAATCGTTGGAATTCTTTTTATCGTGTTCGAAACAAGTGAACTGGAGATAGATGGAATTGAGAATCAACAAAGCTGGATGGAAGAGTTTTTTGATGACTGAGAGATTGTAACGGAGGAAAAAAAGAACACAAGCCGCCCCAGGGCAAAACACAGCCTTGAATACCCAGAGTTGGGTACGTGGGTGCCTACTGGATGCGATGTCCTGAGAAATAATTCGAGTTGTTTCCTAATTCTGAGCAGTTGACTATTGGCAATCTGCGCATCCGCACATATACCACGTGATAGCTACTAGCTAGAATTCCGGGGAAGGCTGTTACCAAGTTGACGTTCTTCCCAACATCGACGTTTTTGCGCATGTCATTACCCTTTTGGGTACATTCTTGGTCGACGCGAGCATCCTGCCGACCCGGCCCCGCGATCAAGGTTCACGGGCATGTGTCTAAGCAGCCCTAACATCGTGTTGCTTAGTATGAGTTGCTGAGAATATATTGTGCAGCTAGTTGAAAGCCTCCAATGGTCTGTATGAACCATTGAACCGGAGGATATTGACTTGACTGTCATAATAGGAGGTCCCAGATTTCGGGCCGGACCTGGCTGCGGACCTGTGAACCTATTTATGAGGTTGCCCTGTATCATTGAAACAGGAGCTTTTACATGTCGGATAATATTCCAAACAAACATCGAGACACAAGCGCGCAACGTCTCAGAGATACACAGATGTCGCGACAAACATAAAGATGCTAATATCTTACTGCAGCGAACATGTAAAACTATCTGATTTGCTGTGCATGTGGCTGTCGAACTTGACTGGAGGGTAAAATAGCAGCCACACAACCAACCATCAGACGTCCCCCATCTTGTTCGGGGAACGCGGAAAGTATATTGCCATGGTCTTCGCTGACGACGTTCTGTCTTGCCATAATATACCCCTTGCACCGGCGCGCATTCACAGTGACCTGGCGAACTAGCATCAGAGTTACCAGCATGAGGACAGCGATATACCTGAACGGGTAACCACCCGACACTCAATCAAGGTTGAGTATTCACCGGCTCATCGACTGATTTCCTTCAAAGGCCGTCGATGTCGAAGCAACCGTTCACCACAATCATAACGACAGTATCGACTCCGACCTTTCACCTATTCATCCTTTGTTTGTATGAATGCATGCACAATCTTTGACAACACCACAAACAAACCTGAACTACCACTCGTGATGGAAATCCACTTCTACACAAATTCACAATCCCGGCCCACAATGTCTTGAAACTTTCAGTTTGATTCTACCCCGCTATAACCTACGTTGGCCGAATAGTGTACGTGACATGCACTGATATCAACCGCGCGCCCCGCAGTGGACTCGGCTTCAGTGATGATTCAGGGTCCCAGCTGTGACACTTCCAGTACCAATATGTTGTGCTATAGCTCGGACCCGGTCACGCTTTTGAGTATATTTGACCCTCTGCCATCTGGCCACTACGAAATCGAAGGCCGATTTATGGAGATGAGCAGCGATCGGTCCACCATAGGTTTATACTCTATTATTTCCGTGGGATTCACGGCCTGTGACCCTCAGACCGTCAGGTATGATCTGCCGCCTCACCGGCACAACTGGGGTTCATCTTGACAAACCGATGAATGGTCGTTATGTCTTACCGTGGGTTGAACTTTGCACTGTTACCATGGAATTACATAAGTGTTTGAGCGCCAGATGTGTCGGGCTCTGGCGCGACCTACCCCCAGTAATAGTTGGTAGCTACAGCGTTAGATGTTGGCGACTCCATTTTCTACATTGTTTGTTGTACCGGGTTCAACCCTCTGAATCGAAGTGCGGGAATGACTGTGGCATGTTGAACTCGACTGAATGTAATTATGGACGTCTCCAATCTAACAATGGTGAGTGTGCGAGAGTGAAAGGAACCTGTTTTTGGCATTTACCTATAAACAGGCGACTGTGGCCACGCTGTCAGTATGCTATGGGGCATTTCAGTTGTTAATCAGCAGAGGATACACAGCTTCAAAAGTGTATGTGTGTTACATTGACCTCCAAAGTGCCCATCCAGCGCAGTACATTATAGGGGTAGTGAACGTTTACTTCAAAGTCCTAGTACTCATGGCCCCAGCGCCCGTGGTGGTCTAACTTCATATATCGATAATGTTCTTGGCCAGTTGAACATCTTGGTCTGCTAGAATCACAGAACGCCAGTTTAGGTGGCTTCTGGACCTCGCGCCTCGTCAACTCCCGGTCTAGCTCACTTCTCCAGCCTATTGGAGATATCACAATGCTCAAGTTGCCTAGCTCCCATTAGCCTTCCTGTGCTGTCCGGGAAATCGGGTCGCGAGAAACAAACACCAATAGGGGATCTCAGTCTACTCGCTTGCAGTGTTTTGATTCGTTCAAGGCTTCCATCTTATGATGAGGTGAGTCAAAATTGTGGGGTCACGTGGCGCTTCTTTCACAACGGCCACTTTTTTGGTAGCCGCATATTTGGTTGATGTGCTCAGTTCCTCAACTGCGTCACTATCCCCTTGATACTACATCTACAGGCAATTCCCTGATTACCGTCTCGAACTCCGAACATGACATTCAAGATAATACCCAATTGCGATTTCGTGCCCCAGGGTTGCCTTAGGTGTGAGATTTCACGATAATAGGAGCGGCTTGATTTGGAATATATCACGTGGTTCGTTTAAAGCTTTTCTTCCTATCTCCAACGTGTCACGTCGCCCAAGACATACACAGACCCGGTGCATACACACGAGAGTTACCTCACTCCTCAAAGAGGTCCGTGCATGGACTCTTCTCATGACTGGTGTAACCATCTTGTGATGGTCCTACCAGACAGAACCGTAGGTCCTTCGAAAATGTAACAGTGGGCGTGTCTGTATACAAACACAGCCTAACGTGCGCACGTACAACATACTTCCAAATACAGACTTACCACGTCGCATATGTCTAACTGTAGCTGCAGGTGTGGCTGTAGTGACGTGTCCTAGTGAGCGATGTGAGTTGCCCTTTACAGTTACAGGAATCCTGCCTACCATTGTCATACATCTACGTCCTCAGTGGGGTGAGCTTATGGGCCGTCCATTCCGCGTTCATTGTCTTCCTGCTTAGCATTGCTCTACGTGGGCTGATTCATAGTCAATGTGCCGCTCATTGTTGTAAAGCTGTCAACGGAATGTTCCGACTGACACACACGGCTTGTCATGTGAGGTTTCTAATAAAAAGCTAGGATATCGACTTCCGTGTTCCGAGGCCGAATTACAAGGTTTATAGTGATTTCCACACTTGGGGCAATTTAAGACATCGTTCTCACTAGCCATGATTCTGGGGCGTCCTGCGAGTATAGCCTGATGATGTGGCACGATACCGAGATGGTCTGGGATTTAGGTATTTTGAGAGCGGCCCATTCCTAAGATTTTCATCGCCTGATATTCAGAATATTCCTGCACTTGTGGGCGCCTCCGGGCAGCCAAAGTAAGCATACTGTAGCACTTGCTGCGTGAATATATCGGTGCTGCTAATACAGTCAAAGCCAGTGCTTGTTTTCGAGATCTCCATTCTAGATTCACATCCAGAGTAATTCTGGCAGGCTCGAGTAGGGGTCCTGATACCTGCCAATCATACGCAAGGCCCCAATTGAACGCGAGAACAGTGTGGGTCCAACTCCGCTCAGTGGTCTGGAGAATCTGATACTTGATATTGGAGAGTTGCCGGTATTACCTTCGGTTGTCAATTCTAACAAAGAGTGCGTCATGTTGCGTGGAGGCCAAGCCCCGAACCACAGTCCCTGGAATATATCAAAGTGCATACGTCCTTAGTCCAAAAACAACACATATTAACCGCAACAAGCAAACTGACGTTATCCTGATGTCGTACAAAGGGTCAACCCTAATGTGGTCAAACTTACCCTACAAATACACCGAGGCGGGGCTGACCGCACACCGGGGCAACTCCATAGCTGGCTCACATTAGTTATCTCATCTGGTCCGATGATTACCCGACTTGACCTCGTCGCCACATTTGCAGCCACAAAAACATGTGAGACATTTCGGTATCATCACGTGATGATACCGTGAAAATAATTTTGTGGGAAGGAATCTGTGGGCAAATGGGGCTGAAGACACCGGACGGCACACAGCTTGTACATCGCACCACTGGCTCGTCTCGTGATAGAAAGACATCTCTATTTGGACACAGGCGTGTGAATCCTATTTACTCCGGGATTTAGTGATCTCCAAGTGGCGACATACGGGTGATCATAGTACTTTACCTACCGGACAAATCGGGACATGTACGCACTCCAGCGAATACGTAAAGGCGGAGAAGCGGACTAGTGAATAAGATCTCACAATTAACCGAGCTTACGTGAGATGGGGGGTGCTATTTACCGTGAAGGTGGATGGCAGACAGGCCCCAGATGACACCCCTGCTGGTGGCCACGAAGACTGGAGGGGACCAAGTCCAACCGCGTATGACGGCCAATATAACACCCTTCTACCCGCAACGAAGCGGTCCATGTGGTTCGGTAGAATGTAATACCATATTGGGAACCACCATAGAACACATAGACACGGTCCGGATCGAAATATGGAAACCTCGGGCGTCATAGTGTCATGAAATAATCCCTGAAAAGCTGAGAAACATGCGAGATCGCTGTCATGGAGAATGAAGATGCTGAACTAGATGGAGATAACTAAAAGGTAAATTCATTAACGAAGTCGTGCGACCGAGTGGTAGTTGTGTCGCGACATAGAGCCGTCAAGCATCCAGGCCACAGTCAGGTATAACGTCGATGGCTCTGGTTGGCACTAACCTTGTATTTGGAATCGCGATGTTCGGTGACTGTGGGGTCGGATTTCGGGTCAATCGTAGGCCCATCGAGGACGTTATGGCGATTGAGCGACAATGTTGTCGATGCAAAAACAAGATGAACTTGAAGTTCTTGCGTTTAATTGATCGAGAAATGCGGGGTTTTATAGTTTACGGGTGACTATGATGACTAAGACTAGCGTTCTTCGCATAGGTACATACCACCCGATTCGGACAAGGTGCCGTTGGAATCTATCAGAAAGAGTGGTTGAACAGTCGGGCGATAGGGTTAGGGCCGCACAGGGGCCGCCCCCACGCTCTCACGAGCCGAGTCGACAAACGATCTGCAGGGCTGATGAGAAAAAGGGAAAGGTCTGCAGGGCGGTTTTTGTGGAACGCGTGGAAGAAACGTCAAAGACACAATGACTTGATATGATTGATTGATTAAGAAGGGAAGAGTAAAAGCCAGTCAGCTGTTTGCGCGATGCCGATTGATATGTACTAGTGCTGAGGATAGCATGCTTCCTCACGGGTTTACCCCAACGGGCTAACCCTCAATAATGTACCCCTGCCCACTCTGCTCCTGCTCGGCAGTTCTCCAATGCGGCACTTGTTCGGGATTCCTTAGTAGGGCTGTGATTAATTCTGTTTCCAGACAGCCCGTCTAAAATGGGACGTGTACATTGTCTCATACCCCCCGGGGACGTTTGTATGGGAACTCGACTTCATTCAATATGGGGCTAACTGAAATGGCAACTGGGTTTTGATTCCATTTCTGGATCGATTGCAGGTCAAGAAAGTAAGAACGAGCGTGGGTACTCGGGCACCTTTGGGCCATGCTGAGTATCGATCCTCGGGGTGCTTTGCATCTTTGCAGTCTTTTGGTCTGCCTCTCTTTTTGGTTACGGGAGAAAGTTGATACACACACATCATCGCAAATGCCGATTAGTCAAAGGCGAATAATAGTAAAACATCATGTGGGTTGTAACTTGTTTGTAGACCTGTCGTATTAAGAGCTAAAGCTTGGTAAGTCTAGGCGTGAAATGCCACACGAACTCGGTGGCGGGCCAGTTCTTCACTGTTTCCATGGTTCCGCCTGGAATGGTACTGAATCGAATGGACCATTGCCCTGAGGAAGCTGTCTACGGAACTGTGGAGATATCTTGTGCACTAAACTGGTTTTCAGATGTAGCGCCTGAAGGTCACCCATCACCTCCAAGAGACTGAAGCTTGTGTACACCAGCGCAGGTATAGTGCATAGGGTGTGTCCCGTAGAATAGTGGGGTACTAGTCATCGCGGGATACTGATTACCACGCAGTCTAGAGGGTGTAGAGGTGATTTACCACTAGAGTAGCTAGTTTGTTCACTAGATGCCATCGTTTTCGCAGAAGGCGCACGCCTAAACAGATTGGTGACTGAATTGGGCATGGAAAGGAAGCTTACATCAGACATGTACAAGTGCCGATCTGAAAAGGAACCACGGCATACACCATGTGTCAGATCCTCCGTGTACAAGCGCCTGACGAGAGTGCAATTTCTATAGTTGGGGAGCCATATATATGTCACCTTTTTTCCTGGTGGGAACAGTAAAATGGTTTGGTACTATCTCTTCAACTCACTTTTGCGTCTCTCATCACCAAGTCATACCAAAACATTCTGTTTTCACGACTTCCTACTACTGAATCATCTATTTCACTGTGTTCTTTTGACTCTCCCAACAACTATCTTTCTACTCTTTCCTGACCTTTCAAAATGGATGCCTTCACTTCTTATTCGGCCCCTCAAGCTTCCCGGGATTCCCGCCTGGCTGGACACATGGGGCTGGACGCCACACTCGAAACCCCAGACATCATGGGCTGGGACACTTTTTCTTTACTTCCGCCCCTGCATGTCGCAGGCCTCGCCAAAGTTCCGGAGGGCGCTTTTAACGAGTGGAGCTCCACCGCGCGCCATGCCGTGGCCTTACAGTCCGGGAACGTTGCTCCCGTCTACTCCGTCGCGCCTAGCGATCTTGTTTTAACCCGGGAGAGCCTACCCACTCCTGCCGGTGATGACAGACCCACCAAGCGTCGTCGGACGGCTCCAAACGTTATGGCTGCTGACGACGTCCCGGTCGCGTCCCCAGATCGCCCAGTGGCCCGTCCTCATTTAAACGGCCCTGTAGTGAGTCTGCCGGGCACGATGCCAGCCCGGGCGCCAGGCATGAAGCTGTCGCCGACTCTCTCGAAACGGGTCGAGCACGGGGTTCCACTAAGCCGCGTGTGGAACTTGGATGACGGTGCTGTTCTGAGCCCAGAGGGCTATATTCCGGTTTGGGTCGAGGCTGGCAGCCCCGCCCGCGGTCTCTCGTCGCCCAAAAAGAGAGACCTGGCTGCCGTCGGCCTTGAGCGGGCGAAGTTTGATGTCCTGACGGTAGTGGAGCGCCTTAAGAGCTCTGATAACCTCCCCGGGGATGTTTATATACCGGAGGTCATCGAATTACCACTCACCAAGGCTTGTCATAAGAACCCCGCTTACGATCGACTCAAAAGGGCGGTATTGGCTTTTCTGGCGGCGTGGAGGGAGCTGCGTTCACTCGCTGGGGTATCATGTGGGTCGCGGAAGGTGAATCTTGTGCGGGCGGTTGAGGCGTCGGTCCAAGGAACGCTGGCAATGTTCCGCTGGGCCTTTGAGGCTCACCAGGCGGACAAGCCTATCCAATCGGCTCGTCTGCTTTTGGTGAGTGGTCCCTGGGATGGAGGTGTACCGCTACACTTCATGGTTAGCGGTCCACGGGTTGGTGTTAATCTGCCGTGGCCTGGCGTCGAGGTTTACTCCGCAGACCACACGCGGAAACACCGGAACGAGTGATGGGCTCTGCCCATCCCCGTTACACCGGCCAGACCATTTGTCTTTGCCTTCGTTGTCTTTGTCTTTTATTTCATCTGTTGGGTATGTAAGTCTATCCATTTCATCGCAAGGTTGGCAATCAGTCACGCTAACGATAAAAACGTACTTTTTCACAGACCGTTCTTGCCCATTTGCACTTGATGCCGTCCGCCCAATACTCCCTCCTTTGGCCTTTCTTTCCGGCCACAGAAGTGTGCTTCGGGCAACCAGTCGTGGTATCTCACGACTCCAGCCCTTCGACTACTCGCCCCTTCAATCGATAGTCTTCATGATACCCATTCAATTTCCAAACTTTACAACCAAATAAGCTGAACAAGTGAACTTCTCTTAGTGACTATGCCAATATAAAAGTGTGTTGTAGAACATTCACATGTGATCAGGCTGCCCCAATTCCAACACACACTTTAAGGACGCCTGCCTCGACCCACAATTCTTGTGAAATGTTGTAACAAATCTATCTACTACATAGCCGGGCAGTCCTGCTGATATAATCCTGTTCCGGGAACTGGGATGGTCTGGCCAACAACCTCAGCAGTCCCTAGTTGCGGGACAGAAACCCTGGTTACGCATCTTATCTTTCAGGGTGCTCAACGTGATGAACTATGGCCACTATCAAGTTAGGACAAGCCGTGAAACATAGGCTGATCGTGAGCATATGAGTTGGGGCTCTTTTGTGTGGCCACTTCAAACTGTGTTCAGAGACCAGGTCCGTTAATTCTGATGCAGACATGTGACAACCATAGGCATTTACAACTAGAACGGTATATAGGTAGCAAGTATCGCTATGGCTAGTGTTCCCTTCTGTAAATGAATGGGATCTCAAACGTCACCGATTTCTCAGTTGCTGTATTGGTCAAACATCCCATTCTCAGCATACTCACGGTGATGACTGATGGCACAGGTAGATGTAGCAGAATAGGAAGTCCTGAATTCACAACCCGGCACCGTTGAAGAGTGAATGTGGCGTGCTCCTCTGCTGTGGAAGGCGTCGCTTGTTTGCATGTTTTCATGAATTTCCGATGAATAAGACGAAGCCGGGGGCCACGAGCAGAGGCCATAGATGATTAACGACCATCTTTCAGAGCTGCGTTGTCCCCTCCAATCGACGGACATGTATTCGCATGCAATCTTGACAGCGACAAGGCTCTGGCCATGTCAGGCTCGTAATATATGGCTATGGGGCAGTCGTAGACTTGATGTAGTTTTTCTCCCGTCCAAAATGGCGGACCTCAATCGGGAATCAGATTGCATTCGTTTCTATGGTTTGGAGCAAGTGAAGAGAAACGCGAAAGCTCCATAGAACCCCGGTTCAATTGTTGTACAACACATTGTCATACTGATAGTGTAAAGATACGAAATCAAGCAAGTCCTGAGACCACCATAGAAACGTAGGGTCAATGGTAGCATATGGACCGTAATATATGTATAAATGCGTAGTCTTCTAAGTTCTAGCATGGCCACCTGAGAATCTTTCCGGACATATGCGCTTATTGCTCATACTGTTCTATGCAGTATAGGTCCTTTCTTGCCCTTATGGTGTTCTTTGCCTCTGCAGGTGTTCCACACGCCACCAGGCTTCGAGCGACAGGCGTGTATGTACTCAGGCGAAATGCCAGTCGGTGCATGCAATGGTCTTTGCACTGGCGGTCTTTGTCCAGCATGTATATGGGCGTGCGGGCCTTTCTGTGGTGTATATCCGGCTTTTCACTCCTGTTATGGCGTCTTTCGAGCACTTGTAACTTATCCACATGTTGCGTATTTTTCCTGGTCTGGCTGTTCAACGGGATTGGACGGGTTAGCTACTACAGAAGCAAAATTCATAGAACCATATAAATAAATAAATAAAGATAAATAGATATGCGCTTATTCTACACCAACCCTATCACCATCCGAGCATTATAACAACCCTAATGACGTCACGAAGCCAGGACGACTTCACCTCAAACTGTCACATAGTGACCCAGCACGGTCTGCGAGGAAGGACTTTCATATGGTTAGCATAACTGATTGCCAATATTCTGATAAATCGGAATAACTTACATACCCGACGAACGGAAGAGAAAACGAACAACATGAAGGGAACGTCGCGAGGTCCGGGTGGCCCAAGGAGGAAGGAGCGAGAGCATTACTCATTCCGGTGCTTTCGGGTGTGCTCTGCAGAGCAGACTTCCACGCTAGGCCACGGCAGATGAACGCCCGCTCGAGGACCACTGACCATGAAGTGTAACGGCAGTTTGCCGTCACCCCATGGGCCGCAGACTCGCAATAGGCGAGCAGACTGTACTGGCTTGTCAGTCTGATGAGCTTCAAAAGCCCAGCGGAACATGGCTAGTGTCCCCTGAACCGATGCCTCTACGGCCCTGAGCAGCGTCGTCTGCCAAACTCCGCACGCAAACCCCGCAACTCTCCTCAGACTTTTCCACGCCGCAAGGAATGCCAGCACCGCCCTTTTAAGCCGATCATAGGCGGGGTTGGTGCGGCAGGCCTTCGACAGCGGTACCTCGAGCACCTCCGGGATATAAACCTCTCCGGGCAGTCTGTCGGTGCTCTCGAGTCGCTCCATGGCGGCCAGAACATCATCCGTCGCCTTCTCGAAGCCGACTGCCGCCAGATCTCTCTTTTTTGAAGACGAGAGACCGCGGGCCGGACTTCCAGCCTCTACCCAAATCGGAATATATCCCTCCGGGCCCAGTACGACACCGTCCTCAACGTCCCGGACGCGGACCGGATCAACTCCGTGCTCGACCCGTTTGGAACGGGATGGTGAGACCTTCATCCCAGGCGCCCTGGTCGGCATCGGGCTCGGTAGACCCACTACAGCGCCATCTGATGGTGGAAGAGTCGCAGGGGGAACTTGTGTGCCCACCGCAAGGTCGGCGGCAACAGTGTCGGACGGAGCTGACCGCAGACGTTCAGACGGTCTGGGGTCGTCGGCAGGACCAGGGAGGCTTTCTCGACGTAACAAATGGTCGCTTGGCGCGACGAGCTGGAGGGATGCAACATTCCCGGGCTGGTGTGCCATGGCGTATTGTGCAGTGGAGCTCCACGCGTTGAAGGCGCCCTCCGGAATTTCGGCGAGGCCGTCGACATGGAGCGGCGGAAGTGTCGAAAAGGGTTCCCAGCCCATGACGTCGGGACTGTCAAGAAGGGCGTGCGGTCCCATGTTTGCCGCCGGGCGGGAATCCCGGGAGCCTTGAAGGGTCGAATAAGAAGTGAAGGCATCCATTTTGAAAAGTCAGGAAAGAGTAGAAAGATAGTTGTTGGGAGAGTCAAAAGAACACAGTGAAATAGATGGTTCAGTAGTAGGAAGTCGTGAAAACAGAATATTTTGGTATAACTTGGTGATGAGAGACGCAAAAGTGAGTTGAAGAGATAGTACCAAACCATCTTACTGTTCCCACCAGGAAAAAGGGTGGCGTATATATGGCTCCGCAACTACAGAAATCAGACTCTCGCCAGGCGCTTGTACACGGAGGATCTGACACATGGTGTATGCCGCGGTTCTTTTTCAGATCGGCACTTGTACATGGCTGATGTAAGCTTCCTTTCCATGCCCAATTCAGTCACCAACTCGTTTAGGCGTGCACCTTCTGTGAAGAGGACGATATCGAGTGAACAAACTAGCTACTCTAGTGGTTAATCCCCCTCTACACCCTCTAGACTGCGCGGTAATCAGTACCCCGCGATGACTAGTACCCCACTGTTCTACGGGACACGCCCTATGCACTATACCTGCGCTGATGTATACAACCTTCAATTAGTTCCGGGCGATGGGTGACCTTCAGGCGCTGCATCTGGAAACCAGTTTAGTGCACGCGATATCTCCACAGTCCAGTAGACAGCTTCCTCGGGGCAATGGTCCATTCGATTCAGTACCATGGCAGGCCGAATCATGAAAACGGTGAAGAACTGACGCACCACCAGGTTCGTGTGGCATTTCATGCCTAGACTTACCAAGCTTTAGCTCTTAATACGAGATTTCTCCAAACAAGTTACAACCCACATGATGTTTTACTATTATTCGCCGTTGGCTAGTCGGCAGTTGCGATGATGTGTGTGTATCAACTTTCTCCCATAACCAAAAAGAGAGGCAGGCCAAAAGACTGCAAAGATGCAAAGCACCCCGAGGATCGATACTCAGCATGGCCCAAACGTGCCCGAGTACCCACGCTCGTTCTTACTTTGTTGACCTGCAATCGATCCAGAAATGGAATTAAAAGCCAGTTGCCATTTTAGTTAGCCCCATATTGAAAGAAGTGGTGTTCCCATACAAACGTCCCCGGGGGGTATGAGACAATGTACACGTCCCATTTTAGACAGGGTGTCTGGAAAACGGATTAATCACACCCCTACTAAGGAACCCCGAACAAGTGCCGCATTGGAGAACTGCCGAGCAGGATTTGATTTATTGTGTTTAAACCTGAACTGCCGAGCAGGAGCAGAATTGGCAGGGGTACATTATTAAGGGTTAGTCCGTTGGGGTAAACCCGTGAGGAAGGATGCCAGGTATGGCCTCAACACCAGTACATATCAATTGGCATCGCGCAAATATCTCACTGACTTTTACTCTTCCCTTCATAATCAATCAATCATATGAAGCCGTTATGTCTTTGACGTTTCTTCCACACGTTCCACGAAAACCGCCCTGCAGATCTTTCCCTTTTTCTCATCAGCCCTGCAGATCGTTTGTCGACTCGGCTCGTGAGAGCATGGGGGCGGTCCCCTGTGCGGCCCTAACCCTATCACCCGACTGTTCAACCACTCTTTCTGATATATTCCAACGGCATTCGGTTAGAATCGGGTCGTACACCTTCGAGAATCCGGGACCTCATCAACGAAGTTCTTATCGATATGCGAAGAACACTAGCCTTAGTCATCATAGTCAACTGTGAACTATAAAACCCCGCATTTCTTGATCAATTAAACGCAAGACTTCCAAGTTCATTTTGTTTTTGCATCGACAACATTGTCGCTCAATCGCCAGAACTTCCTCGATGGGCTTACGGTTGACCCAAAATCCGATCTCACAGTCACCGAACACCCCGATTCCAAATAGAAGGTTAGTGCCAACCAGAGCCATCGACGTTATACCTGACCTTGGCCTTGTCGCTTGAAGGGTTCATGTCGAGACACAACTACCATTCGGTCGCAAGACTTCGTTCAAGAATTTACCTTGTAGTTATCCCGATCTAGTCCAGCGTCTTGATTCTCCATGACAGCTATTTCACATCTTTCTCAGCTTTGAAGGGATCATTTGTGACGCCACGACTCCCGAGGTTTTCTTTCTATCTTGGCCGTGTCTATGTGTTCCATGGTGGTTTTAAATATGGTATTACATTTTACCGAATCAAATTGACCGCTTCGTTGCGGGTACAAGGGTGTTATATTGGCCGTCATACGTGGTTGGACTTGGTCCCCTCCAGTCTTCGTGGCCGCCAGCAGGTTTGCCATGTGGCGCCTGTCTGTCATCCACCTTCACGGTCAATAGCACCCCCCATCCAACGTAACCTCGGTTGATTCTGGAATCTTCTCCACTAGTCCGCTTCCCCGCCATTACGTATCCGCTAGAGTGCACACATGTCCCGATTTGTCCGGCAGGTAAAGTACTATAATCACCCGTATGTCGCCACTTGGAGCTCACTAAATCTTGGAGTAAATAGGATTCACACGCCCGTGTCCAAATAGGGATGTCTTTCTTTCACGCGAAGAGCCAGTGGTGCGATGTACAAGCTGTGTGCCGTCCGGTGTATTCAGCCACATGTAGCCACAGATTCCATCCCACAAAAATATTTTCTCGGTATCGTCACGTGATGGTAGCGAAATGTCTCACATATCTTTGTGGCTGGAGATGTGGCGACGTGGAGAAACCGGGTAATCATCGGTCTCTGTTGAATGGATTAGCCTCGACCGGTGAGCTAGTTTCGCTGGTTTTCGGTGAGCCACGCCTCGGTGTATTGTTAGGGTAAGTCTGACCATATTAGGGATGCCACTTTGTACGACACCAGGAGAACGTCAGTTTGCCTATTGCGGTTAATGTGCGTTGTTTTCGCACTGGGGCCGTATGCACTTTGATACTTTCCCGGGACTATCGTCCAGTCCCTGACCTACGCGGGACACGACGCAGTCTTTGCTTGAATTTGCTATCAAAGACGATAGCGGCAACTCTTCAATCTCGAGTATCAGAGTCTCCAGGCCGCTGATCTGAGTTGGACCCCTCACATTTTTCACGCCCAATTGTGGGCTTGTGCATCAATGGTAGGTATAAAGACTCCCACTCGAGACTGCCAGAATTACCCTGGTTTTGACTATGGAATGGAAATCTCAAAATCGCAGTCCCGGCCTTGAATGTATCGGCAGCCACGGGTATTTTCCCGCGGCGAGTGCTACAGTATGCTCATTTTGGCTGCCCGGGAGACCCAGAAGTGCTGAAATATCGTAAGTTTCAAACAATGAGAATCTCGAAGGACCTGGACACTCTCGAAATATCCAAATACCAGTCCATCTCGACAGTATTTGTGCGACATCATCACGTTGTACACACAGGACGCCCAGAATCATTGCTAGTGAGAACGATGTCTTAAATCGCCCCAGGTGTAGAAATCACCATAAACCTTGTAATTCTGCTGTGGAACATGGAAGTGGATACACTACTCGTTTACCAGAAACCTCACATGACAAGCCGTGTGTGTTAGTCGGAACATCCCGACGACATCTTCCAAACAATGAGCGAGCATTGACTATGAATCAGCCCCGTAGAACAATGCTAAGCAGGAAGACAATGAACGCGGAATGGACGGCCGATAAGCTCACCCCACTATGGACGTAGACGTATGACAGTGGCAGTAAGGATTCCTGTAACTTTAAAGGGCAACTTACATAGCTCACTAGCAGACGCCACTACAGCCACACCCACAGCTCAAGTTAGATATGTGCGACGCAGTAAGTCTGTATTTGGTAGTATGTCGTACGTGCGCACGTTAGGATGTGTTCGTATGTAACCGCACCCACCTTAACTATGTGGCACGAAGTCGCAATGGAGTATTGTGTTCAATGTCATGTTTACAAAATAAGATTATATTGCGGCAAGTGTCTGTAGATGTGATAACAAGATGGTGGACATGGACCCGAGAACACTAACACATCGACGAGTCGAGTCATCCCGCTTCCCAGATAGGTCACGGTGTCAATGTGATGAATCCAGTTGTCAATGGTAGAATATCATACTCTGAACGGTATAGTAACAATGACGACAGAGTTTGTGTAACGGACCTGTTACAAGGCTCCACTACGTGCCCAGGAAACTTGAATCATTGAGTACTACTTTTGCTCAGCCCACCGTTAGGTTTGTACATCCGATGTGAAATGCCGAACGCCTTGAGCATGCTAGTCATGTCGTTGAGCAGAACCATGACCGGCAATGTAACATATGAGAACAGAGTCGCCAGCAGTAAGTATCTGTTCACTAGTTCACTGACCAATAATATGGCAGCATATTGGGCAGTCTAAATATCACAAGTGACCAACGGTCCCTGAAGCCTTCCTTGTTGGGGCAGACTTTTCACCAGACGAATTGGCCATCACTCCTTGGGTTCCCACAGCTATACCAGAAGCGGTAACAATGACAACAATGTGCAAGGGGGCCATGTTAGCCATGCCATGCACGGACAGGACTTCCCCAATGGCCCCGGTTGACCTTAACCTTAACCTCATGTCAATAGGCGGACGAAGATTTTGAGCCAAGTGGAATGGCTTGCTGACGCCCGCTACGCTGCGCCTAGAATAAAGGGCTTCACCTGAATACTGCTGGTATATCCTCTCAACCCTACCTCCCATCGTGGCTCAGGAGCTTCCTTTTGGGCTTCAGACAGGTCAGTCAACACTTGGCCATGCACATGTACGATTACAACATCACCACTTGCAACAGTATCGTATCTATCAGACGGCAGTCAAGGTTGAGCAAATTGCTGCGTAGTCATGAGAAGTCGATTGCCCTCGGATCCATTGATAGCTGCACAGACTCTTACAACATGGCATCTTTGAGGTTTTGAAATATCCTTTCCATTGGACTCAACATAGAGCCAGCCCATCCGTCGTTTAGGGATAAAAGACCCCGTTGACAGCACTCTCTTCCTTTTGTCTTCGTTTATTCCAAGGCTCATCGATGCCATTAGACCCTCTTGGGGTCAGCAACGTGGACAAGCCGTGTATGCCCGCTCATTTAGCGGCTGTCAATGTCTCGAGGCAACACAAGTCAGCCCAACAACTACCCTTCTATAAGCAGCTAGCTGGTGAGGCTGTGCAAGGTTCGAAGTCAGACATACAGTTGGTTTTGGCTGTGTAGTGTCATTGCCTGCGCCGAGGTGAGAGAGGCATCGCCTGAGGGTTTTGTTAGGGTTACGTCTCAAAACTACCCGGCGTCTATGCGGCGGGGCTCAACCGTTTCCCGGCGTGTAAAAAGAGGACCTAGCCCTGATAATAGGTTATAAACAGGAACAACTCATATCAGTTCAATTAAACTAACTATACTGGTATTCCCTCCAACTCCACGTTGCGCCGACCGATAAACAACCCGGTCCACAGCGACACAAAGGACCGAATGTGATATGTATCCGGGAAGATATCTGTTCTCAGGTGCACAGCAACCTGATGGACCCACTCTTCCTGCTCAAATCCCGGCTCGCAAATGATATGAACCGGCAGGTGCGCCTGCCACGCCATCTCCAAATGGGCCAGACCTTGCTCGCAATCTGTCCCCGGAACGAAGTAGTACACTGCCAGCTCCGGGCATCTGCGCCACGCCTCCGATCCCGCCGCCGGAATCCCAAGGTGCTCGAAACGCACGTTTGTAGCGTTGAGCGGGGGCAGCACCGTGGTCCGCATCGGCTGTGTGCGCGCCCACTCGATAATCTCCCGAATCCCTTCGTCCTTCCAGCAGGACCACTCATCCCCGGCAGGACCCCAAAAGTTAACCTTGACTGGGAGGTCAGGACCAATCAGGGCTACAAGGCTGGGCCGCATCATGCCTTCGAATATGACCCACCACTCTTCCTGCGACGAGCAAGAGGAGTGTTCATGGAATCGCGTGACGTCATCGGTCGAGCTAGCGCGGGATCGCCGCGAGAGGACACTGGCGGGAGACGAACAGTTGGAAGCTCTGGAGCTGGTGTTGTTCGAAGAAGGGGCCATTTTGAATGTAGTTTCTAATAAATACCACCCTTGTTAGTATTGGGATCAATGCAAACAACAAACATTTGAACCGGCTGGATTACTTACACTTGAAAAGCTTTGAGCAGATGAAAAGGTCCAACAAATGACCTGGAAGCGACAAATATCTCAAGAGACAACACTAGCAAACTTCAGGTTAGCACAAAGTGTTCAAATTTCATCGCATTTTGCACGCCGTTATCCTGCTAGGCTGATGGACTTACAATTTAGGCTTGAAAACTTCAATCTAGTCGTGTTTGGTTAATGAAAAAAACGAACTGTTGTTTGAGAGAGATGAAGGAGAAAGAAAATGGGAACCAGACCAGGGGAAACGCTCAAGTAGACAAAGTGGTCATGGTAAACAGCCTCCAAGCTAGGAAACAACGCCGACAACACAAGAACTTCATCTTAGGGCCTAATGGTGCCTACGCGAATGGCCAGGCAACTCTGATTCTCCTAACGCGGTAACTCTACACCACTTTGCAATCACTTTGCCTGTCTGGTTGTACACCCAGGCAACTACTGTTCAGAACAAAAGAAATCCTGCAAGTGGCTGCGATTATAGGATTTCAATATACTGTGCGGTATTCACTGTGAAACCCGCGTAACCAAAACAGTATCACTCAGCGCAACTAAAGCAAGAGAATATGCGGGATGTACCATATGTCGATGATGCTCCTCCGTTCACAGTGTAGCGGCTCCCACGGCCGCCCAATTGTTCTGGTGAACATTCTCTATCACATCTCCGTCGTATGAATCACATATGGGACAGACTGGGAGCCATCAGCATACCATTACGCCAAATAGACGTGGAACCCTTGGACTTTGTTACTAATGGTGTTCTGTCAGGATCTATACAGGAGGCAACTCCTCTACCGTCAGAATCTCACACAGAGTGAGGATTCATCAGACAGGGCAGAGGATGACACACCCCTCGCACCGCCAGAGTTTGCTGACAGCAATGCACACCGTCGAATATGGGGGCGGGACTCCTACAGAAGATGCCCGATGCCTGGATCAAACCGAGACCTTTTTTGGCGCGGTGATATGCTGACGACTCCCAGTCTGTCATAAAGACCAAAGGATCCATCCTTTTGCCTCACAGGGACTCGCGCGCCCCTTGTACTTTGGTACTCGGCGGAATGGGGCAATATATCCGCAGAACCTCATACAACGAAACATAATGTTAGGGTTACTGACACGAATGCCAACGAGCCGTGATCCCGGGAGCGGGTCGGCAGGGTGCCTGTGATTACCAAGAATATACCCAAAAGGGTAATGACGTGTACAACAACGCAGATTTTGGAAGGAATGTCAACTTGGTAACAACCTTGCCTAGAATGTAGCTTGTTTTCCTCACATGATACGTCTGGGGATTTGAGGGCTGGCGACAGGGACTTCGTAGACCTTGGAAGGAACCTGAATTTTCTCTCAAGGCATTGCATTGGGTAGGCACCCACGTATCCAATTCAGGGTATTTAAGGCCGTGTTTTGCCCTCGGGTGGTTTGTGTTCTTTTTTTCCTCCTTTACAATTTCTCAGTCATCAGAAAACTCTTTCATCCAGCTTTGTTGATTCTCAATTTCATCTATCTCCAGTTCAGTTGTTTCGAACACGATAACAAGAATTTCAACAATTACAATGTGTCTCAAGAACAACACCGTTGACGCCACTGGCGCCTCCAGCCTTGCTAAGGCTCATGTCAATGTAGGCATACCACCAATATAATGTCAATTGACTGACACAAGGCTAACACATCACCATTTGTTTAGAACAGCACACTTTCGTCGACGCTCTGCCCCCAGTGCAAGGGCAATGGCAGGGAGTCCTGGGTCGCGGCGGGCCGAAACTGTGGGATTTGCAACTGGGCAAACAGCTCGTAAAGTTGAATGGGGCCGGGCTCCAGGCCACACATTTGAAATACAGCTCGATGTTGAGGTGTTGTCATAGTCCTCCGTCTGTGGAAGTATAATAGAGTTTCCATTTGTTTTTTGGTCGATAATTTGTTCCAGATTTTCCTCGAGTGACAATGATATGTTCTTGTGAGAAGCCCGTTCACTCTAGTCACCTCCCTTTCGAGATGGACTGTCCTCATTGACCGGCAGTTGAGAGATGATCGCGAGTTGTGGTATGCAACACTCATATTGAGCTGGAAAGAATCGCGTTATACTCACTCAGTCCTGGGAAAGGCTTGATGACCCTTGCTCAGTTGATTGAAGTCGCATATGTAAATTGTCACAGTTTGAGGTGAAGTCGTCTTGGCTTGGTGACGTCATTAGGGTTGTTATGGTGCACGGACGATGATAGGGTTGGTGATGATATGTTGAGATAGCTTTTCAGGAGGCTATGATAGCACTTGGAAGACTAAGCATCTACATATATATTACGGTTCACCCATTATCATTGACAATACGTTTCTATAACAATCTCAGGACCTGCTCGATTTCATATCTTTACAATTACCGTGGATCAGGCGCGTCAGTTCTTCAAGGTTAAACTGGCTGCCAGACATCGCGAGTCTTCCGAATTGATCAGAATAGCCACATGGCTGGAAATGTTCATCGATGAGCAAGTGCCTTTTGTGACAAGCGACAATATTCACAAACGACAGGGCCCAGTGACGCCGTCGAGGGCTCGAAGCAGCATCGTTGACAAAGACGAGAAGTCGGGCCGCCAAAGGGTCACAAAACGATCATGTCAAGGCTGTTGAACACGCGGCGACTAAATGATGGAGAATCAAGGGACGGGACCAAGTCGTAACACCCACAAATTAAATCTCACAACGAAATTCATGTGGCGAATGAAAACGGTCTCTTGACCTAACCAGTTGATCCCTTTAAGCATCCAGGCTGAGATCAGTTGTGTCGTTCTTGACTGTGGTTGGGATTGGTCGACTATCCGGCACTATAGTCTGTTGTGACGCCGCGATCGAGTTTTCGACGAAACATATCCTGCTCAAAGAAGATAGGATGATTGGGCGACAGTGTTTTCGATGGAAGGAAAAGTAGCTTGGGATTATCATACTCGACATGCAGAACGATGTTGTTTTAGGTGATTGGCAGTTCATTATCGAAGTCACTTATGACGACTCCCCCGTGCAATCATGATTCTGCTACCAGAGTAGACTGTTTGGTACATCTGCACAAACATGTTCCTGCGCTTCGGCTGCATTCTCTAGCAAACAGAAGTGTTTGATCAGGGACAATCAACAGGGTTAGGGTTCAGCCAGCAACGTCGACATACATTGACGGACCAGGCCGCTAATCTATGTATGAACTCAGGTTGGTTCTCAGAGGGTTGTTGGCCGGGCCTTTGTTCCAGAGGCGTGGTCTTTTTCTTGTCTACACACTCCGTCGGATGTGCGACACCTCGGATTGTAACAGGCTGGACGACATGAGCGGTGGGACCTCATCTCGTTTGATTGCCCATTGGACCACGGGATTTGTCGTCCGGCTTGAAATACTATGTAGTGCTATGAGATATTGTCGCAAAATAACAACCTCTTGGACCAACGATATGTTGTTTTAGCCAAGGAAGTTCCGGAATCATCCGCCTGGATGACATTGACCAAGAGAGACGAAAACACGGTCCAATAGAGTCGATATACTGCACCGTGTTTTTCCCAGAGAACAGCAGCGTCCGGCCTATTGGTCTGCACCCAGCACCCAGCTGACTAGAGTCTGTATTGAAGGCTTACCACTAGCAGTAGCCGTTGTTATCACAATGTACCGTCGTTTTTACAGAGGGTGCAGACCTATACTTATTTAAGACAAAATCGGCGATGAGAAGAACCAGGACGTCACTTTTGAGTTAGTTGCGACTAGAACAATCCAGTGTGACATCCCTCACAGCTCTACCTTGGAATTCTGTGTCTTGTTTGAGCTATCCCGAGCATTATAAATATGCGAGTATCCCACTCAACCTTTGTCACTCTAATCCATTTCTGGCATCACTCCAACTCACTTGTGTCTATTCAACACCAGGCTTTGCACAACCATTTATCTTACAGATTGGCTAGTGCTGCCACATACAACTGCACGTGGTGTTATGCCTTTTTAGCAACCACTACCAGACCTCGTTTTCATCGTGCAAAACGGGGACGCCGTACAGTTCCGTCATGGAACTGTTTGATTGTTACATGCCCCGCAAGCCTCCAGGGCGTTCTGTCTGGTGGCAGACATTGGAGTAGACGGCCTGCTCGCCACTTCAGATGTCCTGGACCCGGACTCCCTTGTCGCGCCTGCCCCAGTCGATCTCGGCTCCCTCCACGACTCTTCGGAGCCTCTGTTAAACGTCCTGAGCTTGCAGCCTCTTCAAACTGCTGGCTCTTACCATCCCGGGGGCATCGCTCCCGCTCAGACTGTCGCGCCCAGCGACCTTGTCTTAACCTGGGAGAGCCTCCCTAGTCCCGCCGGCGATGACAGACCGCCCAAGCGTCGTCGGACCGTTTCATTTGACATTGTTGGTGGCGACCTTGCGCTTGGTTTGCCTGTGGCTACGACAATTGTACCAGAACCGGTAATTGTAGCAGTGCGTCTACCGGCCTTGCGGCCAACAGGTCTGCCACGCCGGAAGGTCTCGCCGACCCTTTCAAGACGGGTCGAGCACGTGGTTGATCCGGCCCGCGTCCGAGACATTGGGGGCGGTGTTTTACTGGGCCCGGAGGGCTACTTACCGGTTTGGGTGGAGGGGGGTAGCCCTGCGCGCGGGCTTTCTTCGGCTAAAAAGAGAGAACTGGCGGCGGTCGGCCTTGAGCAGGCGACATTTGATGTCCTAGCCGTCTCGGAACGGGTGAAACGCTCCGAAGCGCTCGTAGGGGAGGTATACGTCCCAGAGGCCATCGAGCTCCCGCTCTCCAAGGCCTGCCAAACCAGGCCCACTTACGATCGGCTTGAAAGGGCGGTGGAGGCTTTTCTAGCGGCGTGGGACGATCTTGGGAGATTCGCGGGGTTCGTGTGCGGAATTTGGCAGACGACTACTGTGTCATTTTGACTCTCCCAACAACTATCTTTCTACTCTTTCCTGACTTTTCAAAATGGATGCCTTCAGTTCTTATTCGACCACTCAAGCTTCCCGGGATTCCCGCGCGGCGGCAAACATGGGACTGCACGCCCTCCTTGACAGTCCCGACGTCATGGGCTGGCATACATTTTCTACACCTCCGCCCCTGCATGTCGCAGGCCTCGCCAGAATCCCGGAGGGCGCTTTTAATGCGTGGAGTTCCACCGCGGGCCATGCCATGGCCATTCAGTCCGGGAACGTTGCTCCCGTCGAGTCCGTCGCGCCACGGAATTGTATGTTACGTCGGAAGAGCACGATCAGCGCCGCCACTCACGCCAGACCCTCGAAGCGTCGTCGGACGGCTGCTCGCGATATTGGTGCCGAAGGCGTTCCGGTCGTGTCACAAGATCGCTCAGTGACCCATCCCCAATTAAACGGCCCTGTAGTGGGTCTACCGGGCACGATGCCAATCAGGGCGCCTGGCATGAAGCTCTCGCCGACTCTCTCAAAACGGGTCGAGCACGGGGTTCCACCAAGCCGCGTGTGGAACTTCGAGGACGGTGCTGTTCTGAGCCCAGGGGGCTACATCCCGGTCTGGGTGGAGGCTGGCAGCCCTGCGCGCGGGCTTTCTTCGGCGAAAAAGAGAGACCTGGCTGCCATCGGCCTTGAGCGGGCAAAGTTTGATGTTCTGACGGTAGTGGAGCGCCTTAAGAGCTCTGATAACCTCCCCGGGGATGTTTATCTTCCGGAGCTCATCGACTTGCCACTCACCAAGGCCTGTCATGAGAACCCCGCTTACGACCGACTTAAAAGGGCGGTGTTGGCGTTTCTCCCGGCGTGGTGGGAGCTGCGTTTAATCGCCGGGGTATCGTGTGGGACTTGGAAGGCGAATCTTGTGCGGGCGGTTGAGGCATCGGTCCAAGGAACGCTGGCAATGTTCCGCTGGGCCTTTGAGGCTCACCAGGCTGACAAACCTATCCAATCTGCTCGTCTGCTTTTGGTGAATGGTCCGTGGGATGGCGGTGTACTGCTACACTCTATGCTTAGCGGTCCACGAGTCGGTATTAATCTGCCGTGGCCTGGCGTCGAGGTCTACTCCGCAGACCACACGCGGAAACACCGGAACGATTGGTGGGCTCTCTCCTTCCCCGTTACACCGGCCAGACCGTTTGATTTTGCCTTTTTTTTGTTTTTACATTGTTCCGTTTGTCGGATCTGTGAGTTATTCCATTTCCCTACAATGATAGCCATCAGCCATGCCAACCGTGTCAACGTTTTTTTTCACAGACCGTTCTTGGCCATTTTAACTAAATACTCTGCGCCAAACACTCCCCCTTTCAGTCTTCGTTTGCTGCCATAGAAGCGTGCCTCGTGCAACCAGTTGTGAAGTTTCACGGCTGCATATAGTTTAGTTTCCCAAAAATACACGGTTTATACACACGTCCCATGAGCGGCTATTACAGATGAAATGTTTTCCCTTCTTGTGAACAACTGACTCACAAGTGTACGGCCACCGCACACCTTGTATACGCCAGTATTCCTACCCAAAACGCTGGGTAATGTTTCCTCTTTCCCGCATAGTAGTGCAGCTATCACTGCTACGGTATTGTTCTGTAACAATAATACACCCTCGCTCTGTCTTTACCCTTATAATCTCGTTCACACTATCATTACCCGACAAAAGACCTGAAAGCTTGTTTCATTTATTCCCAGAACACTGTATGAGTACCACCACCCCCAGTAATACTTGCTAAAGTGGCTTACCCCGCAGTACTGTAGCTCTGTGACCATATTCTGGAAACAATTCATATACACTCTGTAGCGTTCTGACCCTGACGCCCAGGGAGACCCTTTTTTTGTTCTTTGGGACTCTATATCTTTTGTTGAACTTCGACGCAAATACCATCATGATGCTAGCTCCGGTCAGTCACCAGTCTAAGATGATCATGCACGACAGCCTCATAGGATGAAACGCCCAATATAGCCCAAAATGACCTACATTACCGTTTTTTCGTGTGTTCCGTAGTCGACAGCATTGACTTCCAGTTCATTGTGTCAATATACACCGTAGTTGTTGTGGCCGACCAACCTCACGATGAACCTTTCCTCTTGGACCAATTTGACAGAAAGCCCTGACCCTCTTGCTTGTTACAGCATCTCGAAATCGTGAGACAATTACCATGATACCATGAGATACAAATTCCTACGATTGAAACTCCGGAAGCTTAGGTAGCCACGGAACTGCCTCGTTTGACCTATTGATATCGCCGGTAAACAACATTTATCAGACTCCATAGACTACAGCATTTTAGGTTAGAAGGTCATGAGCAAACTTGGTCACACATAGGGTTATGCCGGTCATAACCCTAGGACCAACGGGTCCGAGACAGCAGTGTGGGAGGTATTTGAAAATGGGACCTCTTGTTTTAGTTCACTCGTCTCAACACTAATATCTCACAAATTATATCTAGGCAATGTGCATCTTCAGTGGCCCGACAGTCGCGGACCCGCGATGGCGGCCAGCGAGGCATCAACGTCAATGATCACCTCCACATCGGACTTTGCCTTCTCCTAACTTCCTGGTGACCAGACTTCTTGACTCAGACCTTCGCACATACTGATTTACCTATTGTCGCACTACCAAGAATGGAGGAGCCTCACTTAGTGAGCAAGAAAGCCCCCGAATCTGTCTGCACAGCCCAAATGCAGACGCTCCCCCAGAGATGGGTTATTTTCAGCCTGAACAAGATGTTGAGAACCATTAAGATCTTCCAGCATTGAGACAAGCTCTTGGGCGAAGAAAGAAAGAAGTGTGAAAATCATATTGAAGGTCGTAAACGCGACATGCCAAACCAAAGCACTCGAGTGACTCTGGAACAGGGTTTTCAATCCATGTTCATTGAGCTCAATCCGTCCGGGATCTGTCCAAGATGTCAGCCTTTTGTGACATCAGTGCAGGGGGTAACTAACAGTAAGTAGGTCTTGCTGGTTGGCAATGTTTGAATCGGTCATGGATACGTTATACCCTGCTTCATACTGAATACAATGAAATCAAGTTACCTGTTACATACAGTTGAACACCAGAATTTCTCGCGACATACAAACTACAACAACGACACCGACGCCCGTGATCGCTCAAGGTCTTACTAACCTGGAAAAGCCTACAGCTGTGCTGACAAAGCTCGCCAAGGGAAACGGTGTATCGATACAGACCACTGTAGTGAGCAACCCCGAGACCTAATCTACTACGCCTAACACCACAAGTTCACGGCACGTGCCGACCAGCCAATTTACCTGGACCCTCGTTGTGTCTAGCCCGGAATCCAAGACGATCACATTCTATACCAGCGGGAAATCTTCAACATCATCACCGTGAACGTAGCAATCATTGCGACGACCCATGACAGACAACTGACGATCCGGCCCGTTGGAGTGCCCGACTTTGAGAAGGACGTACGGAACATTGTCGGTAAAAGAATCTGCTTTATTCCATGGAGAACGTACGAGAGGAATCTGGAGATGCAGGGCATCGGCGTAGTTAGTGAGAACCATGGACAGATTTTCCAAAAGATCTGGTTGGCTGGTGGTTTAAACTACATCCGTTGCTCCAAACCTTACTTACAAACTGACACCTTCAGTACCTGCTGGAGAGGTCGACCTTCCGAAAGCTGAAAGCCTTTCGCTCAATCATTAAATGGCCACCAAAAGAAGGTTCCCTGCGCGTACTACTTTGAATATGAGAGTGATAGCAATCTGCCAAGGTCAGATGCCAAGCCAAACACTATGGAGAACAATGCGCCGTAAGACAGGATTATTTTGAGTGACAACCATACAACTGCTGCATGTAAAAATAAATCTAGCCCACAGAATCAAGACCAGATTTAGCCTCAACAGGCACGAAAGAGGCTTATCTGTTGGAAACCAGGAACCAGCGTCTACGACACATACCGAAAAAAGCTCTCCATAACTCAACATCACATCCTCCGATCACCGGGATACAAAGAACGATGCTCAGCCTGTATCCTTCGTCTCCAAAGTAACCAGGACTCGAGTACATCACGACAACACAAGTACCAAATGACCTCGTCGTCACAGGTCCAAAGACTTCTATCGGGAGAGAGACTCTCACTGTTGTTGCAGTTCATACACCTGATGCCGGTAGCGACAAAAGCAACGAGTCGGCACCCTTGATCGAAGACCTATTCATTAGAATTATGGTGATCATAAACGGCTTTGACTACTAGCATCCTTCATGAGATACCAATACCATAGCTACATCCAGAGACGCTAAGGCAATAGCTTAATGGATCGATTGACGTAATATCGCACTGACGAACTGTTTCGAACCACCCACACATGACGGGGCGTTCTTCCTCAACCTTACCGCCCTTGCGCATAACATTGCCCAACGTGTAGAACCTGCAATGAGACTGTTGAACCGGTGAAGGTACGGGCTAAACGCAACATCACTCTCCGAGTTAGTTCAGTCGGACACTGTCCCCACTGTGAGCTATGCTTGTGCTACCTGGCGGTCACCACTGTCGCATGAAAAGATGCTGGT
>JAJNMT010000061.1:0-13152 GCA_025685495.1 Huntiella abstrusa
TGATGAGATGATGGAGCTATTCGATGACTGTTTCTCGGATTTTGAGCTTGTTCATAGTAACTCGCGTCAGTATGCGGATCGATTCCGGGAGCGCGATGCGGACGTTCCGTTCTCATCAACGACACGCAGGCATCGCCTTGGCATTGTGTATCTCTCCAGCCATGACGCATGCCGCCGAGCTCTGGAGGATTTGGAAGACCTCGTCAACGACGAGAAGCCCATATTCCTGATATGTGAGAAGGGCTTTCGCTACTTGGAAGATATTACGAAATTTGCAAATGACCATGGCGTCATGGTGCATCAGACGACTGATGGGGTAATTCCATGGGTAAAAGAACAGGTGCTGCGCAGATAGTATAATTCAATAACCCGTTCAAGCGGCCATGGCTATAATATACAAAAGGTCACTAATGACAGGCCCTTTTCACACGACACTAGTAACATCGCAAGGCACGTATACAGAACAGCCAGACAACCCGGGGCCGACCAGACGTCGGAAAGAACCTCGACGGACCACCGCGCCACCATGGTGGGACAATGTTCCCATATGTACTGGTTAGTCGTTGGAAGATTAGTCCTCAGACGAGGGATGCATCGCTGCTCATAATGTATGATAATGGAAATCCAAGCTTTGCGCCGAGCTCGTGAAATATTTGAGACGGCGTGTTTTGCACTCACTCTTCAAAACGTGTCATGAATCAATGTACCTTTCTCTGGTCTAATTTCATCTCCTTTGGGGTATTCTGACATGGGGTATCCTATGACCAATTTCATGAAAGAATGACAACGAGATCCCGGCACTGCACCTCCATACAATGGGCTCGGAGGCTTGTTTAGCCATGCGGTCTGGAGTTTGGCTCACACATCGTCTTTTCCAATGGAAATATCGCAAAGTTCTGGATCGACATGTATGATCATACGTGATTCACGGAATGCCCAATCAACGACCTCGCTACTACCCATATACCATCTAGCCAACTTTAGATAACGGCACACTGGTTCACCGTGGGTAGCTTTCGTGAAGAAGTTTCGGTGATCCGAGGTCATGATATCAGCCTGCTCGGAGCCTAGTATCTCGCGAAGATGTAATTCTTCGCCCCTTCACGATGTGGGATCGATGGCACATCGGCCCTGACATCAATATTCTTCTCACGACCGGTCGAATGTGGAGCTATAAGCATCGTCCGTGTAGATATATAGTAATATGGCTGTGCAGTATGGCCCTGGTTTGTGAACAGTCGAGACGGGATCACTCTAAAGATCATTGGCTTTTGGCTTGTGTTGGCCGTATGGTCGATGTGACGTGACAGAGGGCTGGCTGAATTGGATGATCGTCTTGGGACATGTGAGGTAGCATATTAGATCTCCTAGGCTCGCATCTGATCTTTGCTCGGTAGACCACACTCTGGGGGTCTTGTCCATGAGCAAGTTGGATGTGGATGTTGGGTTTGTGTGTTATTGAGTCGAGAGTCGTCTCTGTGTAATTTTCCCTCTGGTTTCCAAGTAGGTTGTTAGCGAATAAGTTCCTTGATCATGTATACACACAACGTCTGTCTCATGTCGTGCACATATCCGCACTGCGCTATTCTGGAAGTTCAAACGTCTATTCTGGGACTGCCTAAGCAAGTACCACAATGTTCCAACATGAAAGAAGCCCATACCACATCCTCTGGCTTATGAAAGAAGCCAACTGTAGCTCCTTTACTCGCACTGGATTTCC
This sequence comes from Huntiella abstrusa, assembly GCA_025685495.1. Classification (NCBI taxonomy): domain Eukaryota; kingdom Fungi; phylum Ascomycota; class Sordariomycetes; order Microascales; family Ceratocystidaceae; genus Huntiella; species Huntiella abstrusa. Next base: position 1,721 of record JAJNMT010000061.1, read on the forward strand.
CTGAATCACAACAGTCGCTCAATACCAATTGTACCGCTGAGACAGAGAGTCCCACGGCCCAAGTTCCGGCGGCGCCTTAGCCGGGCGCCAGATTTGTTCCTCGCACGTCGGTTGCACACACGCAAAGCCAAATCTGTCCAACAACTCCCACTCTTTGTTCATTAGACAACGCTCATAAGCCCAGTTCGCATTCTTGATGAAGACTGCAAATTCCTCCGTGGTGGGTGGGACGTAGGGTGTTCCGTCGTAAGTCGGAGGGCTCAGAAACCACCTGACAGGTGCCCACTCAGGCGTGTTGGTGAGCTCTTGGCATCTAGTGCTTGAGCTCTCAGGATACGACGAGCAAGTGGCATCGTCAGTCGTGAAACAAGTGTCGAATTCACAGGAGCCTTCAATCGCATCAGTCGAGTCTGGATTGTGCACCACGGTGGCACTGCTTCCGAATGAACCGTTGTGATGAGCGTGAGATAACTCATTGGTATCTTCATTCGGATTATCAGCAAGCGTGGCATATTTGCCTTTGGAAATATGACGGCGTGCCTAGAAATAAATTAATTCTTAGGAATCAATGTTGAATCGCAAGGTGACAAGGTACATACGCGAGCCTCAAGATAAATGTCCTTGCAAAACGCAAACGGTCTAGCAAGCAGTTGACGGAAGCAGTCATGTTGAATATTGTGATTGATGTAGTGAAACTGGTGATGAAAGATTGATGCGGACTATGTGCCTGCCTGGAATTTTCTGGAGGATAAAGATGAATACTCCCAAGGAATCAAATGACCACTTTAGTCAAAACTTTTTGTCACCCGTGTCCATCCGGGTGTTGATAACGATAGCGACCTTTTCGGCAGTCACATACGAAACGTTACGTATGTTTACTATCTAAAATTCATGATACGAGGGAAAGCTATCAGTTTACAACTAAAGTTCCACCCCTAGTGTGGCGCTTCTCTAGTGAGGACATGATGGCTGTCCTTTTCACAAGTATCATTGATCCTGGTGGTGTCCCACGCTTGCATCTGGTGTTTTGCTATTGTCGTCCACCCCGCTGCAGATTGTGCGGCGCGGAGAGTCCGGCTTTGTCACTTACGAGCCAAAGGGTCCTTCGGCCGATGGTAGGGTTATGCCCGATAGGGTTAACAAAATTCCCGTACCGAGTGTATATCAAGCAAGAGAATGTCTAGGCTTGATCTGGCAACGATTAGCTTGCGCCGTTTACGGTTTGCAGGTCGGCATCTTACTGGTCTTCAAGTTGAGTCTCGTCTGCCTTAATGGTTCCGATTGTACCAGTCCAAACAGCTATCGCTTTGCTTGTTTGCGTGGAAGTAAGGTACATTTCTGGTTTCTAGGCGAGCTAGAAGGGGGTTATGATCTTTGTCTTCTGGGTGTCATGCAGAGATGTAACGTCTAGCTAAGTTATGAATGTGGGACATAGGCTTCCGGCTCTTCATAGTCTCCGTCGGCTGTCCCAATTGTATCTAGGGTAACCCGTCCATGATATCGCTGACTTGTTCTGCGCTGATTAGACTAACATAGACTATTGCCGTGTAGATGCACTGACAACTCGACAAGCATTAACCACAACCTTACTCTCGAAGGAACAGTCCGCTGTGTGATCACTCCCGGACGCTCAGTGTACGGCAGAGTTGGTACTGTTAGTACCCCCCCCCAACGAGCCTGTTCCCAGAGCGTCATGACACCTTTGGCGATAAAGCGTTCGGGGTTGTGACAAATGGTCTCTGAGGTGCCACAGAGTATACACCTGAGCTACGAAATAATGTCCAGCCTTATTGAGTCATGCTTTACATCCCTTTGGAGAAATAGTATTGAGACGAACAATGGGTAATGATGCTTTGCGCCGCGGGTACTTGGATGAGCAACCGCTTTTCACGTCCACCTCCAGGGATAACGGCCTATCTTGTGTGGTAGAAGGACCTGGCCGGCTGTGGGGCGAGAGACTTGAAATCCATTCTCGTAGTCAGATTATTGTGACCCCATTCCATTGTATATTCATTCCAAGTTCTATGCTGTTGAAACGGCTACACCTTGAACCCAGAGTTCAACCACAATAAAACTACCGGATACTAACCTTCTGATGAAGCAGAAACCCCAACCCCCCATTAAAGTACCACCCACCAATGCGGCGAACTCTTCAATTCGAGAGCCAGGGCCTCTTCTTCCTTGTCTTGTTGTTCCGCCTCTGCTTCCAGTTCGCGAATGGCCAAGGGCCGGTTCATTAACAACGTACGTGCACTCTGCATATCAATCTTCCATCCACGAATGCACCCGGCACGGACACGTTCGGGTCTGTGATACAGTTGTGGGCCAAGCGCGGCGTCACAAACTTCCGTCTTCAGGCTTTTCATGGCGACGAATGATGCGAAACGCCTTCGGGAGGACTGTTCATGCTTGTAAAACGGAACTGCTGGTCGCTTGTAGTGACGATGATCCCAAAGCGTGGAGAGTGCTGCTTTTCGATCTGCCTCAAGCGCTGGGTATGGGGCATCTACCTTGTGCCTGAACAAGATTGAGCATGGCTCCGATGCAAGGAACACAATTCCAGCGTCATGATCGCAGCATTTCACCAAGGTATCATGAGGGTTATGCCGGTGCCACAGGATCAGGCTCACCGCGGCCGCAGCAACTTTCTCGAGCTCGGGGATGTCAAGTGCCATGGGGAAGTTGTTGGTCGAGGAGACAGTGTTGAGCTGGGGTAGTAGAATTTAGATGGGGCCGCAGAATGTTCGTCGGTGCGGTGGGATAAAAGACAAGGCGGGAACCAAGTGCTACATATGCCAAAGGTATCAGTTAAACAAGGTCATATGCGACTTGAACTGGGTTAACTCACTGAATGCCTAATCAACAGTCGTCGATACTCCGTAGATGACGGATTTGGGCCTTATCGATGAAGGATCTTTGACACAGACTGTGCCTTTGTCACAATTGCAGAGAACACGGCCACTGTGTCTCTTGTTCCCAGCTTACCTGAGAGAATGGCCTAGTAGTATAACCTTCAAGTGTCGTGAAGAATGTCGGTTTCGTCAGCCCCAACTCTGTCTTAAGGACATTACCTACCAAGGTGCTATTGATGTTTGCGACAAATTGTAGGCGGGCGCCGACAAGTCCGTCGCTCTATATGGGGATGAATACGGCCACTATCAAGTTAGGACAAGGCGTGAAACATAGGCTGATTGTGAGAATATGAGGTAGGACTCTTTTGTGTGACCACTTCAAACTATCTTCGGTGACCAGGTCCGCTGATTCTGGTGCGAACATGTGACAATCATAGACATTTACAACTAGAACGGTATGTAGGTAGTAAGTGCCGCTATGGCTAGTGTTCCCTTCTGTAAATGATTGGGATCTCAAACGTCACCGATTTCTCAGTTGCTGTACTGGTGAAACATCCCACTATCACCATACTCACGGTCACGACTGATGCCACAGGGAGATGTAGCAGAAGAGAAGGTCCTGCGTTTACAACGCGGCACCGTTGAATCGTGAATGTTGCGGGCTCATCTGCTGTGGAAGGCGTCGCTTGTTGACATGCTTTCATGGATTTCTCATGAATAAGACAAAGCCGGAGTCCACGAGCAAAAGCCTATAGATGATTAACGACCATGTTTCAGAGCTGCGTTGTACCCGCCAATTGACAGACATGTATTCACATGCAATCTTGACAGCGCCAAGGCTTCGGCAAAGTCAGGCTCGTAATATATGGCTATGGGGGAGTCGTAGACTTGATGTCGTTCTTCTTCCGTCTAAAATGGTCGACCTCGATCAGGAATCAAGTTGCATTTGTTTTTATGGTTTAGAGCAAGTGAAGAGAAACGCGAAGGCTCCATAGAACCACGGTTCAATCGTCGTACAACACATTGTCATACTGATAGTGTAAAGATATGAAATCAAGCAAGTCCTGAGATAGTTATAGAACCGTAGGGCCAATGGTAGTATGTGGACCGTAATATATGTATAAATGCTTAGTAATCTAAGTTCTATCATAGCCTCCTGAAAGGCTATCGTGACATATGCGCTTATTACTCATGCTGGTCTATGCAGTATGAGTCCTTTCTTGCCCTTATGGTGCTCTTTGCCTCTGCAGGTGTTCAACACGCCACCAGGTTTCGAGCGACAGGCGTGTATGTACTTAGGCAAAATGCCAGTCGGTACATGCAATGGGTTTGGCACTGGCGGTCTTTGGACAGCAAGTATATGGGCGTGCGGGGCTTTCTGTCAGATTGTACCCTGTCTGGAGGTCCCGGTTAGGGTTTCTGCCAAGCAGACAATATAACCTTATGATCACTGATATCACATTGGCCGTTAACAAAGACCAAAGGATCCATCTTTTTGGCGCAGTGGTACTAGCATGCCCCCCATACTTTGGCACTTTCCGTGGTGTACATCCGGCTTTTCGCTGCTATTATGGCGTCTTGCGAGCACTTGTAACTTATTCACATGTTGCGTATTTTTCCTGGTCTGGTTGTTCAACGAGATTGGGCGGGTTAGCTACTACAGAAGCAGAATTCATAGAACCAAATAAATAAATAAATCAAAATAAATAGGTATGCGCTTGTTATCCGCCAACCCCATCACCATCCGAGCATCATAACAACCCTAATGACGTCACGAAGCCGGGACGACTTCACCTCAAACTGTCACCAAGTGACTGTAGACAGTAAGGTAGTAGTAGTAGTCACGTAGATATGGTAGTGATAGAGAACATATATTGTATTAAGAGAACTGACAAGAGACGAGGCGCGTGTGCAGGTTTATATACACACGCGTGAGACCCATGTCAGCTTAGTCAGTGTCAGGGTTTACAGTGACAGAGCACGGTCTGCGAAAAAGGACTTCGATATGGTTAGCATAACTGATTGCAAATATTCTGATGAATCTCAATAACTTACATACCCGACGAATGGAAGAGAAAACGAACAACATGAAGGGAACGTCGCGAGGTCTGGGTGGCCCAAGGAGGAAGGAGCGAGAGCATTACTCGTTCCGGTGCTTTCGGGTGTGCTCTGCAGAGCAGACTTCCACGCCAGGCCACGGCAGATGAACGCCCGCTCGAGGACCACTGACCATGAAGTGTAACGGCAGTTTGCCGTCACCCCATGGGCCGCAGACTCGCAATAGGCGAGCAGACTGTATTGGCTTGTCAGTCTGATGGGCTTCAAAAGCCCAGCGGAACATGGCTAGTGTCCCCTGGACCGATGCCTCAACGGCCCTTAGCAGCGTCGTCTGCCAAATTCCGCACGCAAACCTCGCGAATCTCCTCAGATTGTTCCACGCCGCCAGAAATGCCACCACCGCCCTTTTAAGCCGATCATAGGCGGGGTTGGTGCGGCAGGCCTTGGACAGCGGTACCTCAAGTGCCTCCGGGACATAAACCTCTTCGGGCAGTCTGTCAGTGCTCTTGAGTCGCTCGATGACGGCCAGAACATCATCCGTCGCCTTCTCGAAGCCGACTGCCGCCAGATCTCTCTTTTTTGAAGACGAGAGACCGCGGGCCGGACCTCCAGCCTCTACCCAAATAGGAATATAGCCCTCCGGGCCCAGTACGACACCGTCCTCAACGTCCCGGGCGCGGACCGGATCAACTCCGTGCTCGACCCGTTTTGAACAGGACGGTGAGACCTTCATCCCAGGCGCCCTGGTCGGCATCGGGCTCGGTAGACCCACTACAGCGCCATTTGATGGTGGAAGGGTCGTATGGGGAACTTGTGTGGTGACCGCAACATCGACGGCAACAGTGTCAGACGGAGCGGTTTGACGACGCTTAGGCGGTCTGGGGTGATCGGCAGGATCGGGGAGGCTCTCTCGACGTAACAAATGGTCGCTTGGCGCGACGAGCTGGAGGGGGGCAACGTTCCCGGGCCGGGGCGCCATGGCGTACTGCGCAGTGGAGCTCCACGCGTTGAAGGCGCCCTCCGAAATTTCGGCGAGGCCAGCGACATGCAGGGGCGGAATTGTAGAAAGGGTTTCCCAGCCCATGACGTCCGGAGTGTTAAGCAGGGCGTCCAGTCCCATGCTGGCCATCGGGCGAGAATCCCTGGACGCTTGGGGGGTCAACTAACAATAAAACAGTTCCATCACGGAACTGTACGGCATCCCCAGTTTGCACAATGAAAACGGGGGTCTGGTGGTGGTTGCTAAAAAGGCATAACACCACGTGGAGTTGTATATCGCAGCACTAGCCAAGCTGTAAAATAAATGGCTGTGCACAGCCTGGTGTTGAATAGACACAAGTGAGTTGGAGTGATGATGCAAACAGATTAGAGTGATAAAAGTGGAGAGGAGTGCTCTCATATTTATAATGGCCGAGATAGCTCAAACAAAACCCAGAATTCCAAGGTAGAGCTGTGAGGGATGTCACACTGAATTGTTCTAGTCGCAAGTAACTCGAGAGGGACCTTTGGCTTCTCCTCATGGTTAATTTTGTCTCAAATGTATGTAGGTCCGTACCCTCTGTAAAAACGATGGTATATAGTGATAACAATGGCTACTGTAGTGGTAAGCCTGTAACACACACTCCAGTCAGCTGAGCGTCGGGTCCAGGCTAATAGGCCACTTGCTACGGTTTCTGGTGGATAACTGGTGCACTGTACCAACTCCAGTGGAACGTCTTTTTCGTCTGTGTCTGTGAACGTCATCTAAGTGGATGATATCGGAACTTCCTTGGCTAAAGCAACATCTCGTTAGTCCAAGGTCTGCCCTTTTATCACAATATTTCATACAACTAGACATCGTTCCAAGCCGGACGACAAATCCCGTGGTCCAATTCGCAATTAAACAAGATGAGGTCCCACCGCTTATGTAGTCCACCCTGTTACAATCCGAGTTGTGGCACATCCGACGGAGCGTGTGGACAAGAAAAAGACTACGCCTTTGAAATAAAGGCCCGGCCAACAATACTCTGAACACCAACCCAAGCTCATACATAGATGAGCGGCCCGGTCCGTCAATATGTCGTCGACGTTGATGTCCGAGACCCTAACCCTGTTGGTTGTCCCAGGTCAAACACTTGTGTTTGCGCGAGAATGCAGCCGAATAACGGGAACTTGTTTGTGCAGAATCACCAACCAAAATCGGGCGGCAGAATTGTGATGGCAAGGAAAAACTATCTTTGGCGACTTCGAGAATGAACTGCGGACCATCTAAAGCAACATTCCTCGCACTTTGAGGATGATAATCCAACGTTCCTTTTGCTTTCCATCGAAAACACTGTCGCTTAATCATCCTAACTGCTTTGAGAAGGGCATGTTTCGTCAAAAACCCGGTCTCGGCGTCACACCAGGCTTTAGTGTCAGATAAACGACCAGTCCCAACCACAGTCAAAAATGACACAAATGATCTGAGCCGTGATTCTTTCAGAGATCAAGTGATTAGAGCGGGACAAAGTTTTCGTTAGCCGCATGAATGTCGTTGCGAGATTGGAATCGTAGTTGCGAGGACTTAGTCCCGTCCTTTCATTCTCCATCATTTAGTCGCCGCATGCCAAACATCTTTGACAGAATCTCCTTGTGGCCCTTTGGCAGCCCGATTTCTCATCTTTGTCAGCAATGCTGCCTCGAGCTTTCCATGGAGTCACGGCACGGTATTGTTTAAGAACATTGGCGCTTGTGACAACAAGCACCCGTCCAGCAATGAATGTTTTCAGCTCTTTGGTGATTCTGATCAGTCCGGGAGTCCCATGGTGTCTAAAAGCCATTTTGAAGTTGCGGAACCGACGCGCCCGATTCACGGCAGTGGTGATGTTTCCTTCCCGTTGGTTGCGATGCAAACGAGAGCTGTCACGTTGCTCTGGACCGCCAGTTGTCCCGTGTCCGCAATTGGCTGCTGCGAAAACATCGGCTTAGGTGCAGTTTTAGATGTCGCTGGCTATGTTAGTCTGGACATGTTTTGGGCTTTGTATTCATTCACAGTCAACAATCTGACGGACTGGGAAGCATCAGAATACCACTGCGCCGAAAAGAAGTGGAACTTCTGGACTTTGTTACTAGTACCATTGTATCAGGGACTATGTAGGAGACAATCCCGTATACAGTGAGCACGAACATTTAGTGAGCAGCCACCAGACAGGGCAGAGGCTGACAGAGGCTGCCAGGGGTGATACAGGGAAGCGCCAGAATCGAGGCACACGGCTTTGGGGACTCGCCAGGCTGATCACGGCACATCTGGGAATACTCGGATTGGCCAAAAGTCCGTTTTAGAGGGATAAAAGCGAGCTGACGGGTCACCAAAGACGGATAGAAGACCTCAAGTGGCAAACAACGGAACTGAAAGATGGGCGGCAGTAGCCGATCCAGAGCCGCTCGCCATCGTCAAAGGTCTGCGTGCCCTTCTTCAAGCGAGTATAGTCGGATACGTGAGAGAGTGGGTTTCTTCTGATAACATGGTGTCAGACAGATGGCTGAACTCGAGGCAGATATAACCGGGCAGGTCGCAATGACAAATGGAGAGTGTCAGAGGAGATGTACAAAAGTTTGAAAATGAAGTTGCAGCCGTGGCGCACTTTATTTGGGTGAAAGGAGATACTGGCGTTGCAGGCAATGGGAAAGCTGAACAATTTGCAAAGCCACGGCGATGGAACTTGACAGTGGGACAATGACACTGGCGGGAGTCAAAATATGGGTAAGAGAAAACAGGAATGGTAAGTCTGAACGATAGTTTAACAGCAAGAATGGGAGCGGCTAAAACCCCAAAAGATTTCGTATCTTCCCTCCCCGGAGAAACCAGGCCGCGATTGCTGAGGCCCCTAGACCTATTATAGGCGTAGTGGTTGTTGTGAAGATAAGAGGTCGGGCAAGTCCCGAATCTTTGTCGAAATGTAGTGTTACATTTTCTAGGCTATCGCACGATGGTTACACCATGCACGAAAGGGTCCGCGCACGGACCCTTACTCGTGAGTGGGATAACCCTCTCGTGAATATGCTCGCACGACGTGACACCGACATACAAGATAGAAAGAAGAAGGCACGTTGTATATTCCAAACCAAGCCGCCCCCATTATCGTGAATTCTCACATGTAGGGTCAGTGGAAGGGTGTGAACTGTAATATATATACAGATACTTGAGTCTTCCACGTTCCATCATCACTTCCTGAAAGCCTTCTCCACGTGCATGTTTATCCAAAGCCAACCCTAGCACCGTCTGTGCGCGATGGCAACCCTAACTACAGACATCACCACATCACCAAACTAAGACGACTTCGCTGCAGACTATGACAGTTGTGGTGACATACAGGGACGTTAACAAAACTCTTCACATATTAAGAAGAAGAGAAGCAACAAACATAACACAAGATATCTCAGTTGCAGTAATATTCTGACACAGCACTCATGTCTGGCAGCACCATACCCGGTGTAATCCCACTGTCTGTCATTTGCAGGCTGAAGATCTACAGTCGCTGTCAGCTTCACAGAAACTGCGTGCCTTACCTATCCTAACTATCGATACCGATTTGTACGCTCTGGGCAAGAGGATTACTGAATCTATTCCGCCGTTGGTCGTCACTCACTCGGACAATCTAAGCTAACCTGTTACCGAAAACGGAAACAGTGAAATCAAGCCAAAGTTTCGGTACTTAGAGGGTAGCAAGTAAATTCGTGGACTACTGCAAGTTATGATTTCGTTAATGATGGACGCACGTCAAACTTAACTAGTGATGAGAAAGCATAGATCAATGGGATAACAATCGGTAGTTGCCGTGGGTGCCATTTATGGAAAAACAAGCCCACATGGCGATTGTTTTACATCTTGGCTGTACAAAAGTCATGAATACCTAGTGGCGGGCTTGAACAACCAAATTTTGCTAGCATTCTTATCAAATCGCAGGAACATTGCGGTTATCAGTCGTCCGTGTTTTGAGCCACAGGATATTCAAGTAAGAGGATTCTCACCTTTGACTACGGCACAACTGACCACCCCGAGATTTGGGTGCGGCGCGCGCATGAGTAAAGGCATGTTGTCGCCGCACTCCAAGTGAGGCTCAGGTTCTACGTATTCTCTGTTTTTCCTTGGCCTGTCGTTCACCTTTCGCGTGCCACCCCCATATCGTCCACTTTGTAAAGCACTACTTCTGATTAGTATTTTCTTTTTTCAGATACTCGTGAAACTTGTTTTCGTACAGTCTGTGTATACTGTAGTTCCCTGGACCCTATTAATTTCTTCCTCCACAACGGCCTCAGTCCATCAGTTTGGACAAGGCGCTTTACCCTGGACCGAACCCGTCATTCGTCAATACCACGATAGTAGGATTACTTGACCCAGTTGCACTCTCGCCTGCGGTTGGAGGGCGCTCGCTTCATGCAGCCTCACGTAGCTTCTTGTGTGACTATCTGTTTTATCTGATGGGCACTGAACCTTTTCTCTGATTCTCGGTGTGTGTGATTGTCTGCTCGTGCCTCCTGCACACGTCCTTATAAAGGATGGATCTGAGAGACACTCCAAAGCTGGAAGTTCTCCCTGACGCCGTAGTGTCCTCATATTCTGGACTAGGAGACAACGGTACAGTAGTGGGTTACAACAAAACGTAACATATGGCCGTCTTCATGGGTGCATGTTCGATTGCGTCCTATAGAGGAAATACCAGCGAACATTCCAAGACCTTGAAAAGTCGGCAATTAGTGCGCAAACAACAAACAGAGCAACTGGCGATACATATGGGTGAGTAGTCACCATCGTGAATGGCAGGCTCTTTGTGGCCAACAAGAAGCGATAGGCTCTTGCAACACAGGTTCCACTGTCTGGACTCATGGATATGGTACAGTATAAACAAAAGAACGACTGTACAACAATCACGCTGATGTTGACCAAATGATGCTTTTTCAAAGTCCCAAGGCTCTTTGATACATATGCAGAGAGTCTCAGATTGGCACTCGTATCATCTACCAACCAGAAGGGTCGTGAGCCTGATGATCAGCTTCTTGCTGGAGATATATTTGTCACAACGTTCCACAGATATTCTGGCTGAAGGCCTACGTTCTGAAAGTGTGTAATGAAATTAGAGCATCCGTTTCAAGTATGAAGATTACAACATAGACTTTTATATTGGCATAAGCGATAAGAGGAGTTCACGTGTTGAGCGTATTCGAGTATCAAGTGTGAAAATTAAATGGGTATTAGAGAGGCCATGAATAGAAAAGGCGTTAAATACAAGGATTGCAGTCGTGAGATTTGACGACTGGTAGCCCGAGCCACACGTAGATAGCCACAACGGCAGATTAAAAGAGGTAGTGCTCGGCGCAAGGCATCAAGTCCAAATGGACAAGAACGGTCTGTGAAGAGGGACTTGGATTTGGTTAGCATGGGCTCATTGCTAACACTGTAGTGAAATGGAGTAACTTACATACGCGACAGGCCGAAGAAAGGTTGAACTGGAGGCAGCGTCAGGGGGTCCCGGCAGCGTAAAGGGGAAAGAGCGAGACCAT
>JAJNMT010000065.1:0-24886 GCA_025685495.1 Huntiella abstrusa
TTGGGCTTTTACACCCGATGTCCAATGCCGACGCCCTTGAGAATGCTAGTCATGTGGTTGAGCAGAACAATGACTGGCAATGTAACATGTAAGAACAGACTAGCCAGCAGTAAGTATCTGTTCACCAGTTCACTGACCAAAAATATGGAAGCATATTGGGCAGTTTAAATGTCACAAGCGACCAACGGTGCCTTAAGCCTTCCTTCTTGGGGCAGACTTATCACTAGACGAATTGGCCATCACTCCTAGGTTTCCCACAGCTATACCAGAAGGGGTAACAATGACAATCACCTGCAAGGGAGCCATGTTAGTCGTACAATGCACAGACGGGACGTGCTCCATCGCTCCAGTCGACTTTGACTTTAATGTCACGTCAATAGGTGAACGAAGAATATGAGCCGCGTGAACTGGCTCTTCAACACCCGCTACGCCGAGCCTTGACTGAAGGTTTTTTCCTGGATACCTCGGATATCTTCACTTGGCCATCGATCGCATCTTCTGTTTCAATCTTCCTCCAGGGTCCCAGAGCAGGCACCAAGCAACTGGCCAAGGCGATACATATTTATATGATAACCGGCTGTCGCAGTCTGCTGTCTATCAGCTGGCGGTCAAGGTTCGGCAGATGGCAGCAAATTCTCGAGACATTGATTGCCCTGTTATCCAGAGATCTCTGCACATATTCGTGCTGGGGTCGGCCGAGCTGTACAGCAAGTGAACCGCGATATTTCATGTACCCCTGAATGTTCACAGAACCTATACCGACATTCATCGAGGTCAGAGGAATCCCGGCCTGGGATAAGCATATGGAAGCCCTACAGGGAAGAGACTAGTAAGCTTCAAACGTAAGATAGCATTGACATCAGTGGGTCCAAGCATCGCCAACGCTAGGTAGTTGTCCAATTGCACTTCTGTTGAGAGAGCCATGGGATACATGCATTTGTCATGCGTGGAGTCACTCTCAACAGCATGGATAGTGTCAAAAAACATAGCATCGTTCTGTAACTTCACTCTGGAGGTGCCCAGTCAAAACCTAGTTTCTATCTGGCACTGCGGTCTCTGAACGCATGTGTTACACATCTTCGCCTCACAAACCGTACAACTCCGCCTAACATCCCCTCTTACAGCCCTCGATATCACACCTTTATGCTTTTGAGATGCCTTATGCCTGGGACTCAGGACAGATGGGCCGCGTTTGTCGTTGAGGGATAAGAGATCTTTTCCACAACACTGTCGCCCCCTTGTTTCGTTCATTCGATGCCTTGTAGTTGTCATTACACCCTCTTGAGGTCGGCCTGGCTGAGAAGCCGCCTGCGCCCCGTCCTTTGGCAGCTGTAAATATCTCAAAGCAACAAAAGTCAGCCAAACAACTACCCTCTTACAAGTAACTGAATAGCATGGGTTTGGAAGATTCGAATTCCGATATACAGTTGTTTTTGGTTGTGTCGTGTCGCAGCCTGCACTGGAGAGAAGGAGACAGCGCTTGAGAGTTTGGTTAGGGTTACATCACAAACCTACCCGGCGTCGATGCGGCGGGGCTCAACCGTTTCCCGGCGTGTAAAAAGGGGACCGAGACCTGATAATGGGTTATAAACAGGACCAACTCTTATCAGCTCAATTAAACTAACTATACTGGTATTCCCTCCAACTCCACGTTGCGCCGACCGATGAACAACCCGGTCCACAGCGACACAAAGGACCGAATGTGGTAGGTGTCTGGGAAGATATCGGTCCTGAGGTGCACAGCAACCTGGTGGACCCACTCTTCCTGCTCAAACCCCGGCTCGCAAATGATGTGCACCGGTAGATGCGCCTGCCACGCCATTTCCAAGTGGGCCAGACCTTGCTGGCAATCTGTGCCCGGAACGAAGTAATAGACGGCTAGTTCCGGGCATCTCCGCCACGCCTCTGATCCCGCCGCCGGAATCCCAAGGTGCTCGAAACGCACGTTTGTAGCGTTGAGCGGGGGGAGCACCGTGGTCCGCATCGGCTGTGTGCGCGCCCACTCGATGATCTCCCGAATCCCTTCGTCCTTCCAGCAGGACCACTCATCCCCGGCAGGGCCCCAAAAGTTGACCTTCACTGGGAGATCGGGACCAATGAGGGCTACTAGGCTGGGCCGCATCATGCCTTCGAATATCACCCACCACTCTTCCTGCGACGAGCAAGAGGAGTGTTCATGGAATCGCGTGACGTCATCGGTCGAGCTAGCGCGGGATCGCCGCGAGAGGACACTGGCGGGAGACGAACAGTTGGAAGCTCTGGAGCTGGTGTTGTTCGAAGAAGGGGCCATTTTGAATGTAGTTTCTAATAAATACCACTCTTGTTAGTATTGGCATCAATGCAAACAACAAACATTTGAACCGGCTGGATTACTTACACTTGAAAAGCTTTGAGCAGATGAAAAGGTCCAACAAATGACCTGGAAGCGACAAATATCTCGAGAGCCAATACTAGCAAACTTTGGGTTAGCAAAAAGTGTTCAAACTCAATCGCATTTTGCGTCATATTGTCCTGCTAGGCTGATGGACTTACAATTTAGGCTTGAAAACTTCAATCTAGTCGTGTTTGGTTGATGAAAAAAACCGAACTGTTGTTTGAGAGAGATGAAGAAGAAAGGAAATGGCAGCAAGACGAAGGGAGACGCTAAAATAGACAAAGTGGTAATGGTAAACAGGCACCAAGTTAGGAAACAACGCCAACAAAAGACAAGAACTCCATCTGAGGGCTATATTGTGCCTACCCTAATGGTCAGACACCTCTGCGTTTCCTGATGGGGTAACTTCAGACTACTTCGTAACCACTGTTTCTGTCTGGTTGGATAACTAGGCAACTACTGTTCAGATCCTGCAAGCGGCTGACATTACAGGATTTCGACATACCCTCATGTATTCACCACAACGTCCAAGCAAGCGAAGTGTTATTGGGACAGACCGACTGAACTGAAACCGATATGCGGGGTGTACCATATTACAATGAACAGCCCCCGTCCAAGACGGACAGCCGCCCACAGCCTGCTAAGTCTGCTGGTGAGCAAGATCTACCACATCCCCATCGTATTAATCACATACGTGACGGACTCGGAGGCATCAGCATACCATCACGCCAGATAGAAGTGAAACCTTTGACCCTGTTACTAGTGTTGTTCTGTCAGGGTCCATATAGGAGGCAATTCCTCTTCCGTCAGAATCTCACACAGAGTGAGGATTCATCAGACAGGGCAGAGGATGACAGCATGTTCGATTGGGGACTCTAGAGGAAATACCAGCGGACATTCAATACAATGGAAAGTGAGCAACCAGTGGGCAGACAACATACAGAGCAACGGGCAATACATATGGGTGAGTAGTCACCATCGTGTATGACAGGCTCCTTGCGGCCAAGAAGAAGAGATAAGCACGTATAACACAGTTTCCGGTGTCAGGACTCATGAACATCGTATGGTATAAACAAACGAAAGACTGTGCAAAGATCACGCTGGTGTTGAACAAATAACGCTTTATCAGAGTCCCAAAGCTCCTTGTTATATATGCGAACAGTGTCAGATTGGCACTCTTATCATCTGCCAACCAAAAGAGTCGTGAGCCTGGTGATCTTTTTCATGCTGGACATGCATTTGTCACAAATTTTCACAGATATCCTGGCTGAAGGTCTGCGTCGTCACAATGTATATTGGAATGGTAGTGATCTTATCAAAAATGAAGGTTATATCATGCACTTTTATATAGCCATGAGCACTAAGAGCATATGCCGTGTTGAACGTATCTCGGTATTAAGGTTTTGAAAATTACATAGGTATTCGGAAGGCCGTGGATGGGAGAGGTGTTGAATGAAAGGACTGACGCCGTGAGATGCCACAGCTGATTGCATAAAGAACACTTCTGTGGCTACAATTGAAGGCTAAAAGAGGGAGTGATCGCCGGAGGGTATCAAGCCCCAATGAACAAGGACGGTCTTTGAAAAAGGACGTTAATATCGTTAGCACGACTGATTGAGAACCCCCTGACGAAATGCAATAAGTTACATACCTGAGAAACGAAACAAAAGGCCAAACACGACGAGGGCAAAATCAAATGTTCTAACCGGTGTAGCGGGGAACAAAAGAGCCCATCACTCGTTCCGGTGTTTCCGCGTGTGGTCTGCGGAGTAGAACGCCACGCCAGGCCACGGTAGATTAACACCGATACGTGGACCCCTAATCATGAAGTGTAGCTCGTCAAGTGAAGCGGTACACCGGCATCCCATGGGCCATAGACCCAGAGCAGGCGAGCAGACTGAATGGGCTTTTCAGTCTGGTCACTTTCGAACGTCCAGCGGAACATGGCCAACGTTCCCTGGACCGTGGCCTCTACCGCCCGTAGCAGAGTCGCCTGCCATGTCCCGCGGGAAATCCCGGCGATTATCCTGAGCTCGCCCCACGCCGCCAGAAAAGCCTCCACCGCCCTTTTAAGCCGATCGTAACTGGGCTTGGTTTGGGGGGCCTTGGAGAGCGGTAGCTCAATGGCCTCTGGGACGTATGCCTCCCCGACGAGCGCTTCGGAGCGTTCGACCCGTGCCGAGACGGCTAGAACATCAAATGTCGCCTGCTCAAGGCCGACCGCCGCCAGTTCTCTCTTTTTAGCCGAAGACAGCCCGCGCGCCGGGCTGCCACCCTCCACCCAAACCGGTAAGTAGCCCTCCGGGCCCAGTAAAACACCACCCTCAACGTCCCGTACACGGACAGGATCAACGCCGTGCTCAACCCGTCTTAAAAGGGTCGGCGAAACCTTCCGGCGTGGCAGACCCGTTGGCGGCGAGGTCGGCAGACGCACTGCCCCAATTACCGGTTCTGGTACAATCGTCGTAGCCACTGGCAAACCAACGGGAACGTCGCCACCGATAATCTCAGATGAATCGGTCCGACGCCGCTTGGGCGGTCTGTCATCGCCGGCGGGACTCGGGAGGCTTTCCCGGGTTAAGACAAGATCGCTGGGCGCGACAGTCTAAACGGGAGCGATGGCCCCGGGATGGTAAGAGCCAGCAGTTTCGAGAGGCTGCAAGCTCAACATGTCAAACAGAGACTCCGAAGGGTGGTGAAGGGAGCCGAGATCGACTGGGGCAGGCGCGACAAGGGAGTCCGTGTCCAGGACATCTGAAGTGGCGGGAAGGCCGTCTACTCCCATGTCTGCCACCAGACAGAACGCCCTGGAGACTTGCGGGGCATGTAACAATCAAACAGTTCCATGAGGGAACTGTACGGCGTCCCCATTTTGCAAAATGAAAAAGGGGACCTCGTGGTGGTTGCTAAAAAGGCATACCACCACGTGCAATTGTATGTGGCAGCACTAGCCAATTTGTAAAATAAATGATTGTGCAAAGCCCGGTGTTGAATAGACACAAGTGAGTTGGAGTGATGCCAGAAATGGATTAGAGTGACAAAGGTTGAGAAGAATGCTCCCATATTTATAATGCCCGGGATAGCTAAAACAAGACCCAGAATTCCAAGGTAGAGCTGTGAGGGATGTCACACTGGATTGTTCTAGTAGCAACTAACTCAAAAGTGACGTCCCGGTTCTTCTCATCGCCGATTTTGTCTTAAATAAGTATAGGTCTGCACCCTCTGTAAAAACGACGGTACATTGTCATAACAACGGCTACTGCAGTGGTAAGTCTTCAATACAGACTTTAGTCAGCTGGGTGCCGGGTGTAGACCAATAGGCCGGACGCTGCTATTCTCTGAGAAAGACACGTTGCAGTATATCGACTCTATTGGACCGTGTTCTTCGTCTCTCTTGGTCAATGTCATCCAGGCGGATGATTCCGGAACTTCCTTGGCTAAAACAACATATCGTTGGTCCAAGAGGTCGTCATTTTGCGACAATATCTCATAGTATTACATACTATCCCAAGCCGGACGACAAATCCCGTGGTTCCAATGGGCAACCAAACAAGATGAGGTCCCACCGCTCATGTCGTCCAGCCTGTTACAATCCGAGTTGTCGCACATCCGACGGAGTGTGTAGACAAGAAAAAGACCACGCCTCTGGAACAAAGGCCCGGCCAACAACCCTCTGAGAACCAACCTGAGTTCATACATAGATTAGCGGCCTGGTCCGTCAATATATGTCGACGTTGCTGGCTGAAACCCTAACCCTGTTGATTGTCCCTGATCAAACACTTCTGTTTGCTAGAGAATGCAGCCGAAGCGCAGGAACATGTTTGTGCAGATTTACCAAACAGTCTACTCTGATAGCAGAATCATGATTGCACGGGGGAGTCGTCATAAGTGACTTCGATAATGAACTGCCAATCACCTAAAACAACGTCGTTGTGCATGTCGAGTATGATAACCCCAAGCTACTTTTTCTTCTATCGAAAACACTGTCGCTCAATCATCCTATCTTCTTTGAGAAGGATATCTTTGGTCGAAAATCCGATAGAGCTGTCAAGCCAAACTCCAGTTTCAGATAAATGGCCAATCCCGACTGCAATCAAGAACGGCACAACCGATCTCAGCGTTGATTCTTCAAGAGATCAAGTGATCAGGTCAAGAGACCGATATCATTCGCCACATGAATTTCGTTGTAAGACTTAATTCGTGGGTGTTGCAACTTTGTCCCGCCCCCTCATTCTCCATCATTTAGTCACCGCGTGTTCAAAAGCCTTGACATGATCGTTTTGTGACCCTTGGGCTGCCCGACTTCTCGTCTTTGTCAACGATGCTGCCTCGAGCCCTCGACGGCGTCACTGGGCCCTGTCGTTTGTGAATAGTGTCGCTTGTCACGAAAGGCACTTGCTCATCGATGAAAATTTTCAGCCGTGTGGCTATTCTGATCAATTCGTAAGACCCGCGATGCCTGGCAGCCAGTTTAACCTTGAAGAACTGACGCGCCCGATCCACGGTAATTGTAAAGATATGAAATCGAACAGGTCCTGAGATCTTTACAGAAACGTAGGGTCAATGATAATAGGTGAACCGTAATACATATGTAGATGCTTAGTCTTCCAAGTTCTATCATAGCCTCCTGAAAAGCTATCCTGGCATATCAATTACCAACCCTATCGTAGTCCGTGCACCATGGCAACCCTGATGACATCATCAAGCCAAGACGGCTTTTCCTCAAACTGTGACACTTTCCCTGGACTGAGTGAGCATAACGCGATTCTTTCCAGCTCAAGATGAATATTACATACAAGAACACACGATCATATCTCAACTGCCAGTCAATACAGACGGTGTATCTCGGTAGGGACGTGATTAGAGTGAACTAGCTTCTTAGAAGAACATATCGTTGTCACTCGAGGAAAACGTAGAACAAATCATCGACAATGTTGAAAAAGGAGCTCAATCGGAAGTACCGATCAAGTCGGACGGAAGCGAAGAAAGACATGAAAACGGAAATAGAGATGGAAGGAAAACAATGGTGCCAGGCAGCAATCACGCACGTGAATAAGTGGGGAATTGAACAAATATAAATGAGGTTGGATGTTCCCTAGAGTGTAGATACTTGAAGAATACAACACAAGTTCAACAAAATTTAATAGACAAAAAAGAAACGGAGACTCTATTATACTTCCACAGAAAGAGGACTATGACAACACCTCAACATCGAGCTTTATCTCAAATCTGTGGCCTGGAGGCCCGGCACCATTGAGCTTTACGAGCTGTTTGCCCAGTTGCAAGTTCCACAGTTGCGGCCGGCCGCTACCCAGGACTCCCTGCCATTGGCTTTGCACTGGGGGTAGAGCGTCGAAGACAGTGTGCTTTGCTAAGCAAATGGTAATAGGTTAGCTTGGCGTCAGTCACTTGATATTATATTGATGGTATGCCTACATTGACAAAAGCCTTGGCAAGGCTAGAGACACCAGTAGCGTCAATAGTGTGCTTCGGGGGACACATGATGGTGATTGTAATTGTTATTATGTTGATCGAAACAAGGCGTTGTGTGATGAACGAAATCAGGAATGATCAAAGCTGGCTGGTCGGGATGCTTGATGAAAGAGAGGTTGGAAAGGAGGAAACAAAAACACAACCCACTCCAAGGCAAAACACAGCCTTAAATACCCAGAATTGGATATGTGGGTGCCTACCCAATGCGATGCCTTGAGAAATAATTCAGGTTCTTTCCAAGCCTAGGCAGTTAACTATCAGTAACCTGCAAATCCACACATATACCACGTGGTAGCTACTCATAGTCTTCTGTGTAAGGTTGTTACCAACTTGGCGCTCTTTGCAACATCTCCGTGGTTGCAAAATTCACTGCCCTTTTGGGAACACCATTCGTAGACATGGACATCGAGCTGAGGCGGTTCCGGGCTCAGGGTTAAGTGTAATCTACTCCAGGAAAGCTAACCTTGAGGTGCTGTGTATGGGATGCCAGGATTTGCGGTGGAAAACCTGGGACTAGGAAATGCACAAGTTGGTCGAAACACTACATCATCCGGTGCTGGCTATGCTGATCCCGCGACGAGGCATCCTAGCTCGATAGAAAGTGCCGACATCATAGAACACATTGGGCCTCGTGATGTCGTACTGTGTGGATGTTAAATAGTCTTTTGGTAGCGGCTGCGCCGGGACTACTGTGCAGCATTTGTGTTCAATACTTTAGGTCTATTGAGAGTTACATGGGCTTTAGAACCTAAATGTTGTACAAAGGACGAATCTTGGATGCTTTGTGTGAGCAGTCTCGCCCTTATCGCCCTTCGGCCGATCAAAGAGGTCTAATGAACTGAACAATCAACAACACTATCACCAGTTTCAACACTCTATCCTTTGCAACATCACTGACCACAGTCTCGGAACACTGTTTCAGAAGAAGAGCAACATCACTCTTAGATGCGCTGGCTACATGACGTGCTATCTAAGGATAGAAACACAAGGCTATCAGACCTGTGTTGTCACCATGGTATTGCCGTGGTTAGAGTTGGGGCCACCCGGAGCCCACCGATCATTGTCCGGATGTGTAACGCGGATAACCGTAGCACGGGACCGAGCGTATTCGTGGACTTAATCGTAGCGCCGTGGAATAAGAACATCTTTGTAGGAGGTCTCAAATAAACGGATAATCAATGACACAAGGACATCATGGAACAAACACTAAAACAAAAACACTGACGACTTGTATTGAAAGCTATGGACATACTCTTCTGAATACCCCAGATCAGGCCATCAATGGAGGCTATGATCTCCCCGACCTCACAATAATACAACCATCTTTCCAAACGACTCATCGTCGGCTGCGGGCGAGATGACAAAGCAAAATGAAACAACGACTAATTCGACACCCGCAGGTTCACTAATGAATGACATATGTCTGATACAACGGATTGCTTGCACGGGAGGCACGGCCATAGTATACTCCGTTGACGGGCTTTTGCTTGGTCGCTGTCTTTACACGAGATCTCCTAGGGCTGTTCAATCTGTGTGTTCCGCAGCCGCTGGTACGTTCTACCGTCTTCTTCGTGGGTTTCTTATTCCCGCGGTGAATGTTAGAGTTGTGAAGTCGGAAGCTTTTATACCCGTGTTTCTTGGAGTGTAGCCGGAGACGGAAAGTCTTCAGCCGTGTCATGCTTTGGATTGCCATAGGGCGAATCCATGCAACGCTATAGAACTCGGCGGGGTACCAGCGGATAGAGCGCCAGCGGTTAGCGATGCCCACACGCCTGGCGTGGATTACATTTGGACTTGCGGGTTCATTAGGTGCCGGAATTGGCTCAACTAGAAGATAAAAGGTATACGCGCGTTTCCTAGAATGATAAAGCCCCAAGAACAAATTGACTCGGATACACTTGGACTTGGGGATTCGAGCCGACATGTTAACCGTGGACTGGGCTATTGGATCTTTCCGTGAGCGATGAGGACCTCTAGCAAGAACAACTAAATGTCTATCACTCAACCCATTCACAAAATTCTTGTTAAGACCCATGCGCCGAATTAGAGAAGCTCGCTTGGCCATTGGGGTCAGGTGGTGTAATACGGGAGCTGATTTGTAGACTTTGGACCTGCGGTCTATCCTAGCCCAGTACGTAGAGGGGAACATGTAAGCCCAAGACCACGTGGGGAAAGCATCACACCTAATTCCCGTGGTGCCCCAGCTATCTTTTCTCCACATCAAGCTTTGTCTGATTCTTTGTGTGCTGATCCCATGGATGTGTTCAACTCCCTTGGCCTTTAGAAACCCTGATATGGCGTTAAGTCTATCAATCGGATACGTTAAAGAACGACCAACGTAGGATTCTAAAATCCGGGTAAGAGATCTTGGGATAGCCGAACAACAGTCATCATCAGGTTGAGGTATCTGCCCAAGTGCCACATGATGATATGTAACGGTTGGGCAGTTTATGTGCCAGGCAACGGTGAAATCTGTCATGTAAAGACGCCGAGGGGAAAGATGCTCTTCTTGTAATGTCCATCCTCGGGTAGCCCACTCAGGTCTATATCCATCACCATCGTAAAACCATCGATCTATGGTGCCTTCAATGTGTCCGAAGTCGTTGCTAAAAAATGATCGCCCAAAGTTACGATTATAACCGTACAACCCCGAGTTTATGTCTTTATCCAATGCACAGATAACTGTCAACCACGAATTGGCGTAAATATCTCCCATTGCATGAATTTGTTCGGCCTTTTCCAAGTTATCGCCTTGAGTGATGCAGTAACGGTCAATCCAGATGTATGGAATACCAAGGTCCTTGGCCAGCTGCATACAGTCATACAGAGTTCTGGACATGGTTTCGGTGGATAGGAATCCAGGCGTCATAAATTGAGATTCGTTCTCCTTGGTCAGCATGTTGGCATCGTTCGAATCCCATCGGTAGCTGATGGCCGAGTACTTGACGTGGACATTCCCAATGTGGACGACGCATTGCTTTTGTACATCAATGAGCCGAAATGAATCGGGGAACTCTACAGGCGATGTTAGCTTGGGACGTCGGCAATAGCATCATCTGGCTTACGACTGTGATATGAATCAGAAGATACTGCCAAGCTTTGTGAACACTGTTCCAAGGATTTGTCTAGCACCCCCTTTAGAAATAAAGGATCGAATCGAAATCTGTCGGACATGACGTCGATGTGTTTATCAGTACTTCGTAGGGGTATCTCCAACTCTCCAACGTTCTCAAGCTTTGGCTGGGTTTCTCCCTCCAAACACCATTCCCATGAGAGCGGAACCTGAAGGCGATCGCCCAACAGTTTGAAGTTGTATCTGTAGTGATAAACAAGGTTCGGCATAACTGATTTCACCGCAACCTTTGCACCAATATTAGATATCCCATGCAGCCGCCCAACTACCGCCCGGGCTATTTGAAGACACAGTGAACATCCGCATGTCAGTCCAAGTCGTGCTAAGACATTGCCATCTATCCCTTCCGGGAATGTGTTCCATGGTTTTCGTTCCTTGACATCTGGTGGTTGTGGCACAGAAAGCAGTTGCTGTATATCCGAGTCTGCAAGTGTCAACCACTCGAGATTTGTTGATCGTGAACCGCCGACAGGAAATATCTGAGGATACACCTCACGGCCGTATTTATCCAAAGTGGTCTCTATATTTCGTTCCATGTACTCCTCGGTGCAGTATTGACAACCTTCAACTACCGTATAACCAAGGAACATGTCGATACATGCCGCGCACCAACCTTGAGCTGTACCGACTTCTGTAATAGCTCGACGATTATACTCAGCACACGTCTCGCCAAAGTCATTATCTTCCCTTGCATGTGAAATATCCTTTGGATGCTGTTGCTGTTAGTCTGATACACCAAGGGACGTTCTGCGGACAATTTACCTCGCCTGTTTCGTCATAGAAGCCCAAGGCACAGAGAAATCGGTAATTTAGATCTAGATTTATAAATCCCAACTGGAACATTTTTTCGTTTTTGTGAAGTTTAATCCGCAGTGATCAGCTACGAAGACCAAGTGTGTTGTTTTCAATGAGAATGAAAATGTCTCAATATCAGCAAGTCTAGTAAACATGCCTTTGGGGTCATGCAACCCGGGTTCTTCAGAGGCCTGCATAAAGTGCGGGGTATGGTTCGATGAATCCTACGCTTTGGGAAGTATAGAGGAGCCATCCAATAGATATGCAGGCTGACGGACAAAGTTACAATGAAACCGCATCACCCAATAGATAGGCGTCACCTTGTGTTAACCATACTTAGCAAGTGCTATACGCCCCAACCTTGATTGACTCGGAGCACTGCCCCACCATAGGACGTGCAAATCTGCCATTGGCCCCTTGTAAAGCTCCGCCATACTGTAAGACAAATTTAGGCGCCCGAAGATGACACGGAACTATAGATGTGCTTTCTTGAATTGTTCTCAGTTGAAGTGAGAAATAACCAATCAGATTAATCTCGAAGTTGCCGGCCTTTGGTGACGTCAGTGCAGGGAGTTGACAACCAATAAGTGGGTCTTGGTGGTTGGCGATGTTTATACAGATGATGGATACGTGATACCCTTCTTGATGATTAATGAATACAACCAAGTTATTTGTTACATACAGTTTCACATATCTTTATAAGTTCTACGCTTACACTCCGCGATGCTTGAAGCGCATGTTTATCGGCGCCAGGTGCGCCTAAATCCCGACTATTGTCCACTCACATGACCAAGGTAGACCCTGACCCTAGCCAGAACAGTTTAGAACGATATTTTGTTTAAAATACAATCATAGAGGCTCTAGATTGTTTTTTTTTTTGCGTGTCATTACTCTCATGCCAGCCGAAGTTTATGGAGACAAAAATGCGCATGATACTATCTAGGCACATGGCATCTGTAGAACGTCATTGTGCACCCAAAATTTGACTTCTTTTCAATCTTAACCCACTTAAACCCTAACTATCACACGGAATCGACACGTCATCGCTGACATCTGCACCCACGACGACGGAGGTGATTATGGCCGACGCACGCCCGAATACTTCTGCAGTATTGCCCAGGCCACAAAAAACTACAATAGAGGCAAACGTACCCAAGAATGAGCCCCCTATCGAGACCGCCCCCACCACCCAAGCCCCCCGAAGTCAACAAGAGAGAGACTTATGAGAGCTAGCACCACACGGGTGTCGATACCTACCCGTCCGGTTCGATCACAAGATTTATTGATCTGATTGCGGAGAACTCGTTGAATGTTTTACGCAAAGGGCAGAAATGGATCAACATGATCGCACTCGCCATGGACGCGACCCAAGAGGGGTCACAGAGGAAGCAGAAGAGAGCAAGGTCGGCCGCACCATGGTCAACCAAGTCAAGGGGAAACTCAAGAGAATGTTGGCGGAGGAAGGGAGTGGAAGAGCACACTCTAAAGCATTTGCTGTACAGCAGAACCACCCACTTACCAGTAAGACACCTGAGGCCACACCCATCAGGACAGTACAACTGCAAACGCCACCGCAACGCTCGTGAGGGCATATGCTACGGCCATTGCGAAGTCGAGTCACGCTGGCGATCGTGTGACAGGTCGGATCACAGATGCATGCGGCACGAACAACCGCCTACCCGAGACCATATATCTGCCCGTCCGGCACTGCGAACGCCAACCATACGAGAAAGTTTAATCCACACAAAGTCTGGGTCCCAGACCGCCCGGACCGCCACTGGAAGCATGTGAAC
The DNA here is from genome assembly GCA_025685495.1 of Huntiella abstrusa. NCBI lineage: Eukaryota > Fungi > Ascomycota > Sordariomycetes > Microascales > Ceratocystidaceae > Huntiella > Huntiella abstrusa. The sequence continues at coordinate 13,589 of JAJNMT010000065.1, forward strand.
CCCAAGCTCATCTAGGGCGAGATCAATGAGAAAGAAATCAACAGGAAAGAGCGGATTAAAAGAATCAGAGACACTGAGACTGGAGTTGCAATCTGGACCAACTACAGAGAGGAGCCACTCAATGAAGAAGAGAAAGAGACAATTAGGGTGATGATCGGGGCGACCTCAATGGCTGGCGAGAGCACTTGGGCGAAGTTCATTATGGAGAACATCCAAAGAACTATTTTGGGTGCTTCGGGAGACACGGCCGAGAGCACGGAGAAGAATGTCAAGAGACTCACCTCGGTTGATGATGTACGCGGAGACATTCAAAAGGCGTTTGGCGGCAAGATCAAGAACATCTTCTTTCAAGCATACAAGGAGGACCTCGGCAGTCAGGCACTGCTGTTCGCGATTGAGAACCCGTAGCGTATCCGCACCTCGATAGAGCTACTGGGATATGTTCGCGCCGGTGAAGAAGTGCTAGGGCGAAGGAGAGAGAAAGAACCTCGGTGCATACGCTGCGTCCTAGGGCGCCATGATCCGAATGGATGTGGGAAGCCTTTGATCTGCGATACGTGCGGAGCAAAAAACCACACCTCTGTGAACCACGACGTAGCCAGGAGATGCGAAGAACACAAGACACAAGAATGCTCTTGCACTATGCAATGTGTCACCTGCGGAGGTAACCATGCGGCTGAGGCCTGCGAGGACTATTAATGTATAACAACCTCAGTATTATCCAAGCGAACGTACACCACAGGAGATTCGCTCCGAAGAGCATCCTGGAAACCGCGGTCCAAAAGAAGTAGATATTGTCATGATACAAGAACCGCCAATATACAATAGCAAGAAGGTAAAGCACCCGAGTTATATCATAGCCACCCCAGACTAACAGCATCTGCAGGAGAAAGTTCGAGCCGTGTGCTACATCAGGATCCTTTCCGACGATAGCATTTTCCCCACCACTAGAGTCCAGCTCCATCCAGACATCACCGCAGTAGAGACGAAGATCATAGGTCGCACCTTCACCATCATTGGTCTACAGCAAGAACTTGATCATCATGGGAGATTTCAACCTACACCACGGCCTATGGGACAACAGACAGTCCATCCACGACGCTAAATCCAACGAGCTTATTGACTGGTCCAACGAACGCGGACTAATTTTCCTGAACGACCCCTCAGTCCCAACCCGTGACGCAGGCAATGTTCTAGATCTCACCTTAGTCCCACTTGACATCGCCAGCCACGTTAGTAGACACACCGTCGGTTGTGAATTCGATTGTAGTAGCGACCACTCCCCACAGTACCTCGAGATTCAGACTGAGCTCAACAAAAGACATCACATAGAGATACGCAGGCTCGCTGACATGGACCAGGAGGTATTCAGACAAAAGTGCGCAGAGGCAGCTGTGAGACTCGAACAGCAGTTGATACAACTCGGAAACCCATCACCCAGCTCACTCGACAAGTTAGCCCTCTCTATAATCAAGGAACTACAGGAGGCATACGAAGTAGCTACCCCACTGAAGAAGGTACATGGTTCGGGTTATGTATGGTGGAACCAAGAATGCCGAGAGGCCAAGAAGAGAGTATGCGCCACCAAGAGAATGCTTAGGTCGTTCTGCCACATGGAAAACGAGGGAGCCACCAACATGTTTTTGGAGATAGTTTGGGCAAAAGAGGACGTCGCGGAAGCAAAGACCCAATTCAGGGCAGTTACGAAAAAGGCCTGCGAAATGTTTTACAAGGAACACATAGCTTCAATTGCAGACACTAAGAGCATCCACAAAGCGTCCAAGTGGTTATCCAACCCACAGAGGACCCTCTCGCCAGCCCTGTTGGACGCGGAAGGCACACTGAGAAGTTCACCGTCGGAGAAGATAGAGGTTCTACGCACTCACCATCTGGGAGGAAAAGGCGGGACAGACATTCCTCCCCCAACCTTCGGAGACACCTTTGAGCACTGGCAACCAATTACGATCCAAGAAGCGGAACAAGCTGTCAAGAAGCCACATAACACAGGCGCCTGGAAGAGACGGCCTACAGAACAAACTCCTGGCCCTGAGCTGGCCTTTTCTGAAGAAAGAGTTCACGGCATTCTTCAATGCCTGCATGTTTGCTGGACATCACCCGAAGCCACTCAAAGAAGCAAAGTTGATCGCCCTGCCTAAGCCTGGAAAACGTGACCGATCGCAAGCGAAATCATACAGACTCATATCCCTCCTCCCAACGGTGGGCAAGGCTCTAGAACGAATTATTGCGAAGCGATTGACAAGAGAAGCCATGGATCGCAACATCATCAGCCAAAATTATGCCTGCGCACTCCCGAAGAGATCGGCAGCGGACCTTACGCTAACGCTTCATAACGAGATTCTGCAAGCTTGGAAAAACGGCCTGGCATGTTCGATCCTTACTTTCGACGCACAAGGTGCATATGACACGATCCTCCCAAACAGAATGGTAGACAGACTCCTCCACCAGAAATACCCCAACATGTGTGCAGATGGGTCCAATCTTTTCTCAAAGACAGGACGGCGCAAATTCACCTGGACGGCCATTTCGAGACACCTGGACCAACAAGCGGCAGCCTCCCACAAGGATCTCCTATCTCGCCCATATTGTACATGCTGTTCATGACACCGCTATTCATTATGGCCCCAGCGAATCTAAAGGGCTACATGGATGATGGCCTCTGGAGAGTCGAATTCAAGAGCCTCGGAGCGAACATTCGGACATCATACTGGAAGAGGCAATCGACAGAGAGGCGGTGTGCTGGTATACTTTGGACGAGGACCATCCTCTCTTCGACACGTGCTACATGCCCAGGACGAGGGAGATTAAGGCTAGGCTACCGATCCCCATGAGAACTTACGGCCCCATCTATGACAAGTGCGAATATGCGACCCCTCCGCCACCCATGCCCACCGAAGAAGGCCATCGGGGACAGAACAAGGCGTCACACGCGATACGGCACTCTAATCTGAGGACGGCTCAACAGACAACAAGCGACATATGGATATATGCATATGGCTCCAAGCTGGATAATGGTGTCAAAGGGTATGGAGATGTGCTAGCATGGTGACGTCACAAGAGTGTCACCTGCACAGCATTGCTGGTGATTGGTAAACTATGGGAGATTACGTTTCGACCTATCGCCTGGCTATTGTGATAGACGGGTGCTGAGTATCTTGGGGATATAGTCTCTCCCCCTCTTCCTCGTCCTTTCACTCTTTCACTCTTCTTCTTTGTCTTGTAGTTAGACAACTGATCGCACAGTAACTGAACTACAATGAATACAACTATCTTGACCGCCTCTCAATCCTCTGACATTCAGGACAATACTTGCACTTTAGCAATTACTTACATTTACTTCTTCTTTTTCGTTCATACTTTTTCACCAAGTTTTTACCCCTTTTTCATCCACTTGATTTCACGATGACTACCACGAACCCCATCGTCCGCCCTGAAGCTGTCCTGAACGGCGCCCAGAATTGGGTCGAATGGGAAAATGCCTTTGTTGCGGCCGCCTCGAGCGCCCATATTCTGGAGAAGGTCTTCAGCTGCAGAGGCCCTCCCACTGCGGAATGGTTGTCTCGCCCCGTCCAACCGGATTACGAAGCCCTTAAGCTACCCTTCCCGCCTCTCCCCGCACGGACCGACATTCTTGACTTACAATTCTCGGACCTTGATGCCGTTCCGCCTCCTCCGACCCCGGATGCCCCTGGCTCCCGTCCCCGCCGTGCCGCCAGAATGCCACGGCGCTATGGATCGAGTTCCCCGGCACCCAACGAAGCTCTGGCCCCCGAAGATCTCGACAGCGCCAGGGCTCGTTTCGAGTTCGCCAAGTCCATGTATGCTGCTGCAAAGGAGGACCACTTAACTACGACTAAGCGCAACAAAAACGTGGTCTCGGAAGCTCGCGAGGCCTACAACGACGGACTCCAGGCGTGGAAGGCGGAACAGGAAGGAAAAGCCCGGTTAACCAATTGGGTGAAATCCCATGTCGCCTTGGAACACCAGGGAAGGTTGCCAGCTGAATTTGATGTCCGTGACGTTGTTCCTCATTTGAAGAAGAGTCTCGGAATCACGAACGTTACGCTCGATGAGGCCCTCAAGAATCGCTACTGGAAGACGCTAGAAACTATGTCTAGCTTGCCTGTTGACCAAAGTAACATCCTTTGGATCAACAAATGGGCTTCCGGTATCGAGGCCTGCCGTGAGGCCGGTTTTCATCGCGCACAATCTTCGAAGACGTGGTGACCGGATTTGCTGCCTCACCTTCAACGTACAATGCCCGAATTTGTCAGAATCTACTCTTTTGTTCGGCGCCCCGTGAACAACGCAGGCTCCTTGGCGCTCATCCTCCAGGATCTCTTGGTCCATGAGAGCACCATGGATATGACTGAGGTTGCTTTTCATGCCCAAGAGACTGGCCTCCAGCCTCGGGGTAACTCATCAGCCACCGCAAACTCCGCCAACCAACGCCCGACCAACAAACAGAAGGATCGTCTTGCGGCGATGGATAAACGCAGTCGGGATGTCTTCATGAACATGAAGATAAGCCAAGTTGTTAGTCACACTCAGGTTTGTGCATTTTGCCTCAAGTCGCACGCAGCCAACACCTGCCCCTACCTGTCTAGCCCTAATAGGTGCAGCCCATGGCTCGGTTATCGTCTTATTGAAGTTGCGTGTGGCTGACGTCACCAAAAAGCCTCGCTCATGGATTGCCAGAATTGACCAGCATATCAAGAAAAACGGTGGATATGCGAAGTCGGACGTTGTGAAGGCTGACCGGAGGAATTCTGCCCGTGCCAACGAAGCCACCAACGGGTCCAGCGACCAATAGGAGATTGGCAAGGACAGTGGCAACCTTTCCACGCGTCCGGAGCCTACAGCTAGGGGTCAATGCCAATCTGCCAATGAGGATGAATCTGAAACAGTGATGCTTGCTGCTGAAGACGAAATTTCGATGGATGTAGTGGTGTTGGAAGACCTAGTTCGAAACTCCGATGTCATGTTCAAGGATTCGCTAGACACAAATTTGCCAATTTACTCATATAATGAACCTGCTTGTTTATCGTACTGGAAGATCCCCCAGCGAGTGACATCGGAATCAACTGAACTATTCATGGAGGACATTGAGCGGCTCTCTTCAGCATTGAAAGAAGGCCAACGTCACATCATCGATGGCTTTGGACGGGAACGCATGGCTATGGTAGACCCTGGTGCCACGCAACATATCTTCAACTCTAAAGATTTCTTGAGATATCTACAGTCACGTGAAACGTTTGCACCCATTCGGACTGGAGGAATGAACACCGCAGCGAAGAAGACGGGCACGTCTCAGTGGGAGGTCGACAGCGCCAAGAGAGAAATTAATAGACTCAGAGATGAGTGTGGGGTTGCGGTACACTGTATTCGGGTGCCGGGGCACACTGACATCGCGGGAAATGAGAAAGCCGACCAACTGGGTAAGGAAGCGGCGGTCGAAACTGACAGCGAGGATATGTCACTCTCGAGAGCGAAGAGGTGCCTTAAGGAAGCCAAACATGAGAGATTCGAAAAATGGTTTAGAACCCAGAAACACATCGCCCTCGACCCGGAGAGGTCCTTTACCGAATTCCCCAGACGCATAGTGGGAACAGTCCTCGCAGCGATGTCAGGGCATGGAGACTTCAGGAGATACCATCAGAGATTCAGACACCCGGATGCAGAGACAAGTTGTAAGAGATGTGGAGGAGAGAAGGATCGGGTTCACTTGTGGACATGCCGGAGAAGGCCTTATTCGTGGTCGGGACCTTTTACCTCCAGACTGCTGAGAACAACGAAAGGGAGAGCACCGCTCGCGAAGGCGTTATTGAGAAAACAGGAAGGGGAGAAGCACATGTGAGGTGTTTCTCTGATCCTTTTATTACAGAACTGTCGTGTCGTCGGTGCGTGGGGAGGGGAGGGAAAGCAGCGGCGGGGATGAATGAGTGTATGTTAGGGTTATAAGATAACAAATAGGGGTTAATTGGGCGGTCTTCAACCGTCGTCCGGCTTGAAAAAAGAGGCATCAGGCCTGCTCATCCGGTATTAAATGGAAACAAACAAACAAACAAAGTCTACCAATGACGCGCCAAAAAGGGTAATGACATGCACGACGACACAGATGCGACGAATTCTGGGTATTTGAGGTCCTGTTTTAACCCAGAGTCGCTGAGGTCATTGTTTGCCTCCAGCCGAACCTGTTGAAAGACGGCTCGACGTCCAATTGTTCTTATGGTGTTCCGTTTGTGGAAAATCAATGGAACTGCCATTCTGTTTTGTGGTGATAATTGTCCCAACAACTCGTTGAGTGGGAGTATTTTATTCCTTGACGGAAAAGCACTATAGTCGCCTCTCTTGTAAAATGAACGGCCCTCATCAAGTTGGAGTTGGTGTATAATCAGAAGTCGTGGTATGGGAGATTCATATTCAATTAGGAAGATGTACGCTGCCTTGACTGGGTGTTCGAACAGGTTTGCTAGCCGGTCCCAGGTTACTTTGTTTGGAAATTGGGTCACGTTCATGAGTTCGGCGAGACTATAGCGTTGGTGTCAGGACATGTGATCTGCAAGCCCTCAGAGAGGTAGAGAAACTCGGAGTCAATCAATAGGAGAACTTCTATAATATAATTGAGGTTTAAAATCCTAAGTTCTACCTCCGTATCTTCCTATGCTGCACAACAAGTTTGCCCAATATCAATCCTAATCGAATGATGTACCATAACAACGTAGTCCACTGATGTGACCGAGCCAGCACAGGGCTACTCCAGGTCAAACGGCGAATAGCATAATTGGAGTGACTACTTCGAAGCCTCAGCGCACTCGTGGCCTCGAACTGGCACCCAGGTCTCGCACGCTTCACAGTAAACATACTCATTGTAGCAATAGTTTGCTACAGAATCAGCGGAAGCGGCATCCTGGGCGGATGGGCACGGCTTTCCAACGACGAAGGGCTAGATAGTGAGAGTAAGTCAACAAAGAGAACATCCAAGTTGTTGAGATACAATACTTACAGTAGTCTGACCAGTGAGGCACATTTTCGGGACAGTTGTTGTGGTTTCTTGGGTCGGGGAGTGGTAATTCTGATGTTTGAAAAGACAACTTTGATTGTGTCAGTGGATGATGGTGAAAAAACGGAAGAAAACTGAGATCGACGGAGTGGAACATTCGTCACCTTTAAATAGTTTTTCCTTGGGCTTACTGATTGGTGCCTCAGTGGGTGGCCTTTGGCGATGAAGCCTCTGTAATCTGTCTAATAGGCTACTGGCTCGATGAGTTTGTTTGGCCGAGGCAAGGTACATGACAAATTACCCATTAAGGCAATGACCACTCAACAACACAATGTCGACGATTAACAATCAAAACTTGATTCTGTAGTATTCTTACTAATTCTTCAATGCTGCCTTCTGTTTATACATTATGAGACCATAGAGATAGAGGCCGCTTCCAACTAAGATTTAGATCGGTGCAAGCGATGTTGACAAAAGCTTCTTCTCTCTCAAACGCTGACAAACTATTATTCAAATGTCAAAGCTTTGCGCTGACAAAAGGTATCTTCGGTTAATAGAAGTTACTCTCACATCTGGTTGTCCTTTTGTATCGACAATCACTTGGTGACAACGACCGTTGTCGCCAGGAGTCTGCAGCTCTTTCGGTTATCATAGGGTTTTCTATTGTATAACCCTGGGACAGAAAATATGGCACATCGTTTTGTCATGCGACTTAGACAGTGCCAACCTCACATTGCTCAAGAGGTCCGATAGGTTTGCTTGGAATGAATAATTGAAGGTCATCAGTTGGGCACCTTCATGGGCAGTCACCCAGACTGTTTGTTCTCACCATATGTTTGTAAAAGTGGTAGCCCAGGCTAGACAGTCTTCATAAACGGAAACGATATTCTGTGTGACCTAGAGATATCTACGTCGTTTTCGAGACAGCCTCTCTCTTCAGAGAGACCGTCATACAAGAATACTTCCAATCGGTACATTCGAGATCATGCATATTGGTGTAGAAAGGCCCGTTCCAATTATGACGGAATGTGAACACACGACATCCTATGTCGTGCTCTTAACCATAGTAGCAAATGTGACGATAAAGGTGCTAGGGGCAGAATGCGGGACGACATTAACTTGAAATGAGTAGCTGGAGTGTAAGTCTTGGATACTGTAGATTAATTACTATTGAACCCTCTACAAGCTAATACTGACTGATTAATTCACTCCTTCGTCCAGATGCCGGCTCGGTTCCTATACCGAACAGAGAACTAGTTAACCGTCATCCTTTACATGTAGCAAGTTTGCTTAATGACGTGATCAACATGTCATCTGTGCAGGGGTCCTATAGTTCTTAGTCCAGACGCGAAATACTACACATGTTGAGTTTAGCATGTCACTGTTCGGGTTACAGACCGGTTGGCCACTAGGTGTCTGGGGTGTTAGTTGAAGTATCCCAGCTCCCTCCGATACTAAAAATGGAAGAGCTAGAGGACACCCAGTCGGTGGCTTTATGTCTATACATTGGGGCACAGAATAGTACGCCTCTCGCCCGCCTTCGCATTGCAGCTACTTGGGAAGCACTGCAGGAATATTTGGTTCACCGCGCTGGTGGTAGCCAGGCCCGGGCTATGGAATCCCCCGCGTGTATGCCAGTCTTTCACGCGGACGATGCAAGCAACCGGTACTTCAGTGAATGAATCTTCCCCACGGTCAAGATATCAGGCCAATAATATGTTCTCGGGTTCGTGGGAGATGAGAGAGAGAGATAGTGGATGCTGGACTGGAGGAGCGCCGGGTATGACAGAGATGAGGCTCTTTCTAGGAAAGCTGCCCCAGAAGTATGGTTGAATTGGCAATGGACACAAGCGAGAAAGATCTAGAAGGAGCTAACATTGCCGCTCGATTCATGCTTAGTGAAGCTTCGGACAGGTCATTCCGAACGGGCTTTTCGTTTGCAGGAAGGTCTCAGTAGGCGCGACCATGTAAGCTGCCATGGTTGGAGAAGGAGCAAAACTTTTTATCATTGGGTGGTAGGCTTTCCCAGCCCGGCCAGCGACCGGGTGCCGCCTGACTGGAGTATTGATACTCTAAACAATCGACATCATCTCTCTTTGGCCTGACTTGCTGATTTTCCCCTTTTTCGTCTTCAATTCTGATAATACTAGTGTATGCAGTATGAACCTTTACTTCTCTTCACGGTCCTCTTTGCCTCTGCAGTTGTTCTGCACACCACCAGGTTTCGAGTGACAAACACATATGTACACACACGAACGGTGAGTCAGTGCATGGCATGATCTGTCGTATTGTATATGTTTCGGCTGTCAGTAGGTGAGATATGCGGAGTTTTCCATCGCTATGAGGTTGTTCACTTCTACCATGGCGTCGTTGGAAAAGTTGCCACATCGCAGCATGCGACGTATTCCCCCCAGTAGGGTTATGTTCAATATAACCCTATGACTTGGAAGAGAGCCATGGTCAAGTGACGATAGTAAGGCCATCACTCAACTCCTATTTCCAAAGGAAACCGTTGCTAATACAGGACTCAGATCGAAACCGGAGTAACTTCTGTTATACCAAGAAGAGGTTTTGTCAGCAGAAACCTTGAGCAACACAAAAGTCTTTGTAAACAGGAGAAGCGTTTGGAAGCACAAAGAGCGTTTGGCAACATTACTCGCACCTATCTAAACTCATATCGGAAGCTGCCGCTATATCTGCGGTCTCAAAATACGCCAGAAGAACCGAGGGATCTTTGAAATCAGTATTAACATTACAAAGCCACGCATTGATTGGTAATGATCATGGTTGCTTGCCCGGTTGTCATTACCTTACTGGGTAATTCCTGATGCAACTTGCCTCGGCCAAACATACTCATTGAGCCAGTAGCCTATTAGACAGATTACAGAGGCTTCATCGCCAAAGGCTACCCACTGAGGCACCAATCAGTAAGCCCAAGGAAAAACTATTTAAGGATGACGAATGTTCCACTCCGTCGATCTCAGTTCTCTTCCATTTTCTCACCATCATCCACTGACACAATCAAAGTTGTCTTTTCAAACATCAGAATTACCACTCCCCGACCCAAGAAACCACAACAACTGTCCCGAAAATGTGCCTCACTGGTCAGACTACCGTAAGTGTTGTATCTAAACAACTTGGATGTTCTCTTTGTTAACATAGTCTCACTATATAGCCCTTCGTCGCTGGAAAGCCGTGCCCATCCGCCCAGGCCTCCGCTTCCGCTGATGCTGTAGCAAACTATTGCTACAATGAGTACGTTTACTGTGAAGCGTGCGAGACCTGGGTGCCAGTTCGAGGCCACGAGTGCGCTGAGGCTTCGAAGTAGTCACTCTCAATTATACTATTCGCCGTTTGACCTGGAGTAGCCCTGTGCTGGCTCGGTCACATCAGTGGACTACATTGCTTTGGTACATCATTCAATTAGGGTTGATATTGGGCAAACTTGTTGTGCAGGATAGGACGATGGGGAGGTAGAACTTAGGACTTTCACCCTCAATTATATAATAGAAGTTCTCCTATTTGTTAAGCCTTAGCCGGAATGGCAATCTGAAGACATATTCTATCACATACACATGAGGTAGCCGCATTCTTTGATCAGATTTAGACACATGGTGTAGGGGCAAATACAATATACGCCACAGTGTCCATCACATGCATCCAAATACCCAGTAGATATGCCTCAAGCGGCTTCAAATGAATACGACTGTTGCACACCATTGACGATTCTACATCAACTCGTGCTCAAGAAAGGTGTATTGATTCACAAGACAGGTGGTTTTAGTAGAACCTGTTGAGACAACGACAAAATGCTTCTATTTGGGGAATTGTCAGGACAAACTATCAACACAACACAGAATGGCGGCTCCATTGATGTTTCGCACACGGAACACAATCGAAACAACTGAACATCGAGCTGCATTTGTGGACCTTCGACTGGAGGGGCGGCAGCAGTCCCATTCACGAGCTGTTTGCCCAATTGCAGATCCCACAGTTGCGGCCGGCCGCGACCCAAGAATCTCTGCCATTCCCCTTGCAGTGGGGGCAGAGCGTCGAAGCGAGTGTGCTGTTCTAAAGAAGTGGTAATATGTTAGCCTTGCGTCAGCCAGTTGACATCATGTTGATGATATGCCTACATTGACACAAGCCTTGGCAAGGCTCGAGACACCAATGGCGTCAACGGTGTGCTTCGGGGGACACATGGTAGTGATTGTAATTGCTATTATCTTGATCGAAACAAAAGGTTGTGTGATATATAAGATCGAGCACGAAACAAG